>OOFJ01020111.1:0-12629 GCA_900323375.1 Benthosema glaciale | reverse complement strand
CTCCCCCCTCCACCGCCTCCTCCGTACACATCCCCGGCGGCCTCTGGAATGCAGGGAGGAGGCTTCCCGCATCCGCACGCAAGCACCTCCAGTCATACCCACACGCACACACAGCTGCCTCCTTCCATGCACTCTCATCCTTCCCAGGGCGCTGCAGCGTTCCTCCTGCCTCAACAGTACTTCTTCCCCCTGCAACCGGAGGCCTTCACAACCACCAAGAGCTTTGCAGACTTTGGCCAGAGTTGATAGGGTGGTGGACTCATCCGGGGGTTCCTGTGGAATGGACGGTTGGTCATTGTAGACACTCACTGTATGTGTATGTGGAGTAAGAGCGGAGTGCTGTGACTGATTCACAGAGAAGCAGATGTGACTTGAAGTGAAGTGTGAAATTGCTGTCCTGATTGGTCGCTATGCTTGGCTGTACTGTCCCATTGAGTTGCAGCACAGGTCATCGTTTTAATAATGAAATAATAAAAATGACCCTTTACTATTAGGGGACATGGTGGATTTGAGTCTTATGCACTTTTTATATTCATGCATATCGTAGACAAAGTTCTCTGTCCTTTGCTATATTGCTTTTACATGCCTTTGCAAGTGGCAGCTTGCAAAATAACCTACCCTTGTGCCAAGATTTTTACTGTATGTTGGATTATTCTCACAACAGTTGACCTGGACTGGGCCATCCTTTTTGGAAGCAGTGCAGCGCGTTTTAAATCATTTTGATGGCCATTGGGCACCAGAGGATTAAAATGTGTATTTTGACAATCGCAAAGCCCTCTAAAAGAAGGGTAACTAACTGGTACAATAAATTAAGCTTACATTGTGATTAAGCTACAGGTATGATCCATACAGGACGTTTACAGGTCAAACCAGGCCAGATTGTGGCTCTTATATAATTATGTTATGCTTTCCCAAGCTACAAAAATGTATCCTCTTAGCCAAGTCCTACAGAACTTAGTGCTCACCCACAATAGCACAAACGATTGAAAACACTGTGAATTGCGTCTGTCATGATGTTCAGTAAATACCACTTTCAACCTAGCATCTCTATTTTGGGCATGCAAAATGTTATTAAATGTTCAAAAAGAGCAAAATAGCAGACCTACACGTTACAAGCCTACAGTAGATCTGCTATTTTAGCTACTTCTCTGACACTATCATGCAATGAAGTATAAAGTTGCATATACTGATTAAGCAAAACATTTTAAATTTAAAAGAAGAGAAGCCTCCATCGTTATCTTGGAACAGGAGACCGGAGTGTGTATAGCACGCACAACAGTTCCCTACCTGTCGCTCATTCTCGCGCCACACTTCACAGCAGGAATGCAGAGCTGAGATCTGTCATTGTCAGTGTTCAATGAGCATGCCATGGTCACAGTGTTAAAAACAACTCGCCCCAGAAATAGAGGTTTGGATTGCACCAACAGGTATAGCTAAACTCTCACAAAGGGTCCCTCTGTTCTCCAGTTATCTGAGTGTGAAATAGACTTGGCAGTAACTGACTAACTCATGAATGTCCCATATAGTTTTGTCTGTCTCTCTCGCTGCCACATTCAGGTTGCATGGGGATCTTTGCTACAAATACTCAATAGCTGTACCACTACCATATCATATAGAGTGCAATTTACAATATCTTGAGTGTCTATGTTCAAATCTCACATTTTCTTTGATTATGAGAGTACTACTGTAGCTTCCAGTGGACACAACAAGTTGGGACTCGTGGAAATGTAGTAATAGTAATAGTTCAACTAGCCAGCCTACAAGCTCACAACCTGTCAATGTAGATTGGCTAGTTGAACTATTCAAAAATGTTTTCAAAATAGTAAAATAAGGCAAAGAAGTTAGGGATAAGGGGTTTAGCGTGTGACGAAAATGGAGCCCATACATTTCTATGACCTTTGACAGTCATTTCCCCAAACTGTGCTTCTTTTAGAATTATTTCATTTACATTGGAAGCCTGTTCATTATGCCCAAACTACCCTAAACTGGAATAAGAATACAAATCCCCAATGTAATAAATTATATTCATCTAATGAGTGTCTAATAACTCATTGTTCATAAAGGTCATGATTGTCTTTGGGATACTCCAAAGAGCCCACGTGTAATATACTTGAGTCAGAAATAGAAATATTACATACACAGCAGCTTGCATTGGTTGGCTAGCTGAGAAATAAAGGAGGACACTATTACCCAGCCCTTAATTGCTTAAACTTAAACTTCACAAACCTTTCAACTTATCTTCATATAATATAATTGAGCAGTTGAGACTAATAACAGTCTAAGTCCACATTATTGATCCATAATGTATACATGATGGATATGGGGTCAGGACAGTTAGGCCTTTTCGGGGAGGGGTCAGATTAAAATCTGGACTGTTATTCGTCTCAACTGCTCAATTAGTCCTCACAAATGTTCCTGATAAAATGGCACCATTTTTTCAACTTGGTTTGTGTGTCATAGAGGGCTGTGGGCAGCTCAGAAACCCATCCACGAGGATCTTTTATTATCGTGAGAACGATGGCTTCCATTTTCGCATTGCAACTTTTCAGGAACAGAAAGCCTGCGGTTTCTATTGGATTCCCCATCAATGATGTCACTGGTGGATGGGTTTTTGAACTGCCCACAACCCTCTAACCACACTGGGATATGTCATATCTCTGCTGTCGGGCAGAAACCACCTAACCACCTATGAAATTTCAGGAAATGAAAAACAAAAACAAAATAACATCCAGCTCAAGTGGAGTTGGGATGTTTTGGCTGAAGCATTTTTTCAGTTAGTTTTTAACCAACACAGAGATGTAAAGTGTGTTCAATAGCATTGATTTATGAAAAATATGGCTAAATGGGTGGAGTTAGCTGGTTTGGCAGACAGTTTGAGGATCCAATGGAGTTGGGAGGTTTTGGCCGTAGCGCTTTTTAATAGTTTTCATTGGTTCAATATATTTAAACACACAAACATAAAGGGTGTTCAGTATGAAAAAACAAACATATCTCCATGGACAGGTCAACAACTCTAATATGGGTCACATTTACATTATATTATACAACTTATGAAGTAATAAACTTCAATCACAGGGACACTATTATTACTGCAATATGGATTGCACACAAGTGCAGAGAGTCAGCCGGCTTGGCTGACCCTGGCCTTGCTGAGCCGTACCATAACAACAAAATGCTGTCTGATGGAAACCTTGTAGGTCTAAAACCATTTCCTGGTACCCGAAACAAAAGCCTGTGTTCCAGTGGATCCAATTTAGTTATTTTAATAGTCAGCTCTTAAAAGTATTAGGTCTTGTTAATACTTATTTTGAATGAATTACATTTCATAACACACTTAACCACTTTTACTTTCAAAATCCTCCAAAAGTAGCAAAAATAGCCGGTCTATAAAGCTCACACATCGACGCACTGTGAGCTGGTAGATTGTCCATTTTCACTAATGTGTGTGTGACACCGTTGTAATTGATGTCAGCAAAAGCAGTGCATTCATTTATTACAACATAAAAAGCTTAAATATGGACATACAAGGTTTCTGCCTGACAGCTGCAAAATGGTGATTGTGTTGAGATCATTTGTTTGTCCTTCATGCGGACTGATGTTTTTCAGCCTTTTCCTGTTTAGTTTCTGTGTGGAGGATGTCCTGTTTGCTGCCACACACACAGTCCCATGATTTCAAGATTTATTAAAGATAGTTTTTTATCTACTTGAACCCTAGCACACCCATTCTACGGCAGGGACGGATTAACCCCAATGAGGGCCCCTGGGCTGGTATTTGTGTTGGGTCCCCCCTTAGCGCATTGTTTTTTTTTACTACCAAAATTGAACATAGCCAACAGTCAATGAAGGGTTGCAGGAGCCCTTGCCAGGGCCTGAAACCCAGTACTGTGCGGTTCAGTTTCCCTGAAGGGCCACTGAGAGCCAAGGGCCCTTGGGACAAGGTACCACTGGCCCAATAGCCAATTTTGCCCTGTTCTATGGCCCGGGGCAGTGTTCGGCAAAGATATAAGATCTACAAGCTCATGACAACGGCCCAACCCAGGTGAAGTTAACTAAATATAGAGGGTTTAAGTGTTTACACTTGTCCCCGTATAAGGAGCACAGTTTTAAGATTTCACCTGTATGCATTGCTGACAATTTATACAGTAACAAAAATCAGAGACATCCGAAGTGAGTGTGCTGTAAGGTTACTGTATGTATGTGTGTGCGCTTGTGTGAGATACACTGCTCAACAGTGCCATACAGCATACAGTATTGGCGTGGTACTTCCGTGCTCGTACACACAGACAGGACATACACACAAAGTCACTTAATAGGAGTGATTAACACCACTCAAAAATATTTCATGCACATGGGATAATGTGGGATGTTGCATGAATTTTGATGCTTTGGTTGACGTAGCAGGGTTCGTATAATGACGACGACGAAATAGCATCTTATTTGTTTGTAAAGTTTATTTCAGTAGTCCTTCATGGCAGTAGAAGACGACACTTAAAATTTGCAGTCCCAACATGCAGAACAATCGTTTGAACAAAATGACGTGAAAAGTAACAAATACTCAAAAATCAAAGATTAAAAGTGCATTTTTCTTCTGTAAAGTGACCAACACTTGAAGGAGAATGAAAAGTAGTACGATTATAACACTTAAAAACCAAAGAACAGTTTTAGTTATCCATTCATGCAGCCCACGACTTTCACAGACGACAATATGTTGTATTGTTCCAGAAAAGCAACAGTCCAAGCCTTCCACAACGACGAGATCCACATTCAGCATTTTTGGAAAGTTCTGACAGCAGATGACACCAATCAATTACATTAATAAATAAAAAAAAAGAAAAAAGAAAAAAAAGAAAGAAAATTAAATAAAAACATAAATCGATTCATCAATAATACCCTCACTGAACCAAGATAAACACAAAAGAGAAACACTTTTTTTATGTCAAGTAGAGGTACACTGCATGAAGAACACAAGTCGAAAACATATACACCCAGAAAAAAAATGATATTCCAATTAAAACCAATAACTAGACTATAGCAGATACACTGAGTGCAGCAGCACCTGTCAAAGCTAGCTGAGCATGGGAGGAGCCAAGAACCTCCAGAACGCACTCATACACGCACGCACACGCACGCACAGTACATACAAACTTGTGTATGCACCCACCCGTACAAATAGACCCATACACACAACCAAGCGCACGCAGTCAAACATTATACGCAAACACCCTGAAGTGGGACATGCATCAGCTCACAGTAGTACACCGTTGCTTGCTATACCTGGAGTCGTGCAGACAGACAATTAGAGCAGGTATTACCATACATACATACACACTGCACTCGCACACTAAAAGAAATGCGACAAGAGAACTAAGGGGCTGAGAGCTCTCAGTCTCACATATAGGACACACATGCAATGCATACATATAAGTTATCCACAGGTTACACACACGCACGCACGCACGCACACACACTCACACACACACATACATGCACATGCAGACTACAAATCACGCACGCACACACTCTCACTCTTTCTTTCTCTTTCTCACACACACAATCAGAAAACAGATCTCCCATAGGGATAAAAAAAGCAATCACACAGACACAAGTAGTCAATCAATTATAAATAAACAAAGCCATAACATTGTTAATATTAATACTAATAAACAGACATTTAACAAAGCTCGGTTTCCTCATTCTATCTTTTGAGCATTCTGTCAGTGTATCAGAGAAAAGAAAAAGAAAAAAAAGAAAAGAAAGAGAACTTACAGACGACAGTTCATTACAAAGCCGGTCAATGCAAAATTCATACCTCTCCAATATAAAAATACAAATTCACAAAATAACTATAGAGACAAAGTAGATTCGATAGAGTTGTGGAGCTTCCTGGCTAATATTTCTCTCTCCCTTAAGCTAATGGCACTTATGTTAGAAAGTTAAAATCTCCATTTTAAGGGGAAAAAAGTAGTGAAATAAAAGCCACCACTCTTAAGCATACATACAGACGTTCGAACAAGGTGGTCAACACACTGCTCCTCCCCCCGCTGAAACCAAGAAACCTTGTTTTTTTACCTGTGCCATAGTAAGACACTGTGTATGTTTCACATTGTACAATAATGTGGTTGTGGTGATGGTGGTGGTGGTGGTCAGGGAACGACAATGGTTTTGTCTTCTCAATAGGTGTGAGGAGCACTGTTCTATTCTCTAGCTGGCTAAACTACTCTTGGCTATCTGTTTTCTAATAGGGAAAAAGGGGTCTACATAGGCACCATTGTGATAGTCGCAGTCAAGCAATGTGTGGAATGCAATTATTTGTGGAGCGCAAATGAACCGCTGTAGAAAAATGGAGGGAAGCTGGACTATGATTCTTCTTCTTTTTTTTCACGAGGCAAAAACCATGAAGCGAAATCAGGCACGATATCTACATACGTTGTTTGTTTGTGTTCTTTTAGAATAAATAAAAAGGACATGAAAATGAAAACTATATGGCTGAAGGCATAAATAAATGTAAGGCCTTATTATACAGTAGACTTTTCCTTGAGTGCAAAACAAAAACGAAGAACAAAACATCGACATGTCTGGTCTGAAGTGGTCCATTCAGTTTCTGGAATAAACGCAGGAGTGCGAGTACATTATTTCTTAAATTTCATTTTTTTAGATTTCAACAGTGTTTTGGAAGAGATTGTATATACGACTGCTCTTTGGCAATCAACTCCAAATTCTAATACAATGATAAGCATTTTAAGAACTCATGGTCTGGTGTCTTAATTCTTTTTTTTAGTATAGTAGATATACAGTACAGGTTACAGCTAAGGGTTTGATTTGATAAAGTGATTGAACAACTCTTTTGGCTCAGAATTTAAATAAATAATTTCTTTAAAAACACACGACCGACTCCCGACAGACCGAACGAGAACAGTGAGGAACTTCAGACCACAGATTTATGCGTAAAAAAATGCAAGCACAGTGCTCATCACGTCTGCTGGACACACAACTACAGCATAGTGAAATACTTGTTCAACACCTTTCTCCTTGTTTTTTTTTCCCTTTTTGAAGAAGTACAATACTGTACAATATCTCCCTCTCTGCGCTGTCCATTTCATTGTCATGTCCAAAAATCCCCTCACACTGGTGGGAAGGTGGGTGAGTGGGGGAGCATGGACTCGCACCGGGGTTCCCCCACCCCGGATTCGCTTCAAACCGCCTTTGGCAATGGCTATTGTGGCTCCGGACAGGCCCGGCCTGGCCAAAGAGGCCTCACCAATCATTGGTCCTCTGCTTGGTGGTGTCGTAGGCTCTGATGACCTCCGACTGCGACACCACGCCGTTCTCATCCTGAGAGAAGGCGTAGCCATCTGTGGAAAAGGGAGGAGAACGCTCCAGTCAGAAGATACTCAGCACAGGAGAGTTAATCTGGGGGTCAGAGAATGTTTAAACCAAAAACACTTAATGGACAATCAACAAAACAATAGACAATAAATGGTTATAAATAATATAAAAGTAAATATGAATGAAAAAAAAAGTATATAAAAAACAAAACAAAATATACATTTAAGCTCCTTTGTCATCTGTAGTGGTTGAGCCCTGTGGCCAATCCTGTAATGTCTTCTGCAATTCTAAAGCCAGAGAACCCTAGTATACATCATTCTGACCTTTGACGCCTGACTCACCTTCAGGTGTCAAATGACTCAGTCAGTACCTGGAGGCCAACAGGCGGGTTCAAAAGGCCCCGCTGGATTCGAGTGCATTGTATGGGGAATAACATCGCAAAGCAACACTGGATCAATCGTTATCGGGCTCTACAGAAACAACACTCTACCCACACGGCACACGAGGAGGGAAGGACGGGAATTCAGTAGCTAAAACACAACATGTCTACAGGAGAAGAGATCAGTGGCTAACACTACAGCACTGTACTGTATAGTCTCTATGGGTGAAAAGACAAGGAAAGGAAAAAGAAGTCACACAACAACAATCTCATCTCCACCTATGAGACAAAAAAAAGGAAAAACAAAAAGAAAACCATCAGACAAAGGAGCAGAATGAACAGAATAAAAGACAAGAGAAACACAAGCACGCACGCACGCACACACATACACATACACACATCTATCCATGTTACCATTCTGTCCTGCAGTAAAAGAAACATTGTTTCATACATAGTGCTGGCCTCTTTTACCTCCATTATTGTCAACATAAGGGCCTTCACAACACTACAGTCATGTATTGCTGGCAGCACTGGAGCTGCGACTACAACGTTTAGTTTGGGAGTGCCAGACGGGTGGATTTCCAGCTTTCCCAGATTTGGCAGGAAACAAGAGCCTTTGACCCCATGGGTTCACTTTTTAATGCCTCTATATATATTTTAATAACAAATTAATAAACAAAAGTAGAAACGCTGTTGCCCGGTGTGAACACGGACACTACTGTACCTCATCTACAGTTAAGTGTTTAGGACAGGCAGGCGGCGCAGCGGGCAGAGCCAGGGACCGTTAGCAGCTGCTACAGGACACAAGCAGGGAGCCGTGGGTCTGTTTTAGTGTTACTTAATGAGCTTTAAGACAGCATTATGGATGTGGATTTCCTGCCTCTGGCTAATGTGGAACAGACCCCAGGCTATAGCTCCGCTCTAGGGCCGAGGAGGACGGTCCTCCTCTAGGGTCCATGGAGCTATAATACGCGAGGGAACAGGGATAATGACACACATGCGGTCTGCCTCCCCCTAGCCCCCCAACCCATTTGATTTAAAAGCAGACAAATTATCTGGATTTTTTCCCCTCCTCTTTCCTCTTCTCTGGGATAGCATCTAAACTGTGTGAAGCCTTGGCCGCGAGGTGCCTTTGGGGAAGGTAGTCCGACGTGTGTGTGTGTGTGTGTGTGCGTGTGTGCATGTGTGAGAGAGGCGAGTAAGAGAGATGTGAACAGTAACGGATAGACAGAGGGATGCATTTATAAGTAGACAAAAAGAGAGACGGCAATACAGGAGGATGAAGAAAGGCAGAACATCTTGAGAGAAAAGACAGAGATAGAAAAAGAAGGAACACACCCAGAGGATAGATAGACAGAAAGACACACGTCTAGACAGTATGTTAGGGAGACAGCGGCACTCACGTAGCAGGTTCTGCTGCATGGAGTCGGACCGGTACAGGCTGACCGTGCTCTTCTTAAAGACATTCTTCAGGAGTTGGGCCCTCTCCGTCAAACTGGAAACACGCACACACACACGCACACACGCACACACACAGAGAGAGAGTGTGTTAATATCGTGCTGAGCGCTGCGGGCAGAACTTAATGACCCGTATGTCAAGCTACTGCTCCACCCGAGCAGATGGACCTGACAACTGCTTCACCTGCTGGGTGAGACACAGCTCTGAAGACGCACCAGGGAGGGGGAAATAACCCTGTGCGCGCGCATGTGTGTGTGTGTGTGTGTGCGTAGACACACACACAGTTTATATCAGTATGTGTGTGTCTGTGTGTGTGTGTGTGTGTGCGTGCGTGCCAGGGCTAGAGGTCCTGGTCTGCTGGGTCTGGGACAGCGTCCAGGCAAAGAGATCAGCTTTCAGTTGGCAGGAGATTTCACACTGATTGGCTCCATTCTAAAGCCCTGCACACAGTGCACAGGCCCTCAGGAGAGCCAGGGAGTGGCTTCAGACCTGGTGATGTCCAACATACAGTACTGTACATCGTACCGGGCCGGTATACCGTCGCTGTCGGGTGGAAGCATCACACGCGCCGCGAGGCGTTGTGTGCGCTAGTAGATGTGTCATTTGTGACACTCTTCTTTGATGAAGCACGGCATTCATTTATGAAAAACATAAAAAAGATTTGAGACTTGGAGATACAAGGTTTCTGCGTCTGGTTTTACTCTGCGTGTGTGTGTGTGTCTCTCTCTCTCTCTGAAATCCTGTCAGGCCAGGAGCAGTGAAATCAGAGATAAGAGAAAGTTTCACCGTGGCGTATTAGTGCAATGAGAGAACATTTGGGAGAGAATGAAAGAGAAATAGAGAATTCATGGTCAGAGGAGTAGTGAGAGAGATGCGCAAAGCAAAATCCTCAGTGTTAAAAGGTCTCAAATGAACCCTTAGGAGTGTAGTGTGCATGTGGCCATACCTCTTGCCGTGCACAACCGCTCCAGGATCTTTGGATAAGGCTTCCAGCTCTTGAACCTCATCCACCAAGGTCTTGAAACACACCTTCTTGATCCTGTAAATAAAAGAACATGTCCAAATAGATCATCTAATAAACACAAACCCAGGACGCCCGTCACGGAATGTCTATGGAATGGGTATCAGTGGTTGTGACATTCTCCGAGTAGGGCTGGGTGATTTGAATGACATCAAATATCCCAAAATGTTTGATCAAATACCTTGATATCGACATTTGACGAATGACAATAAAAATGTCCTTAAAAAAATCTTAATCTTCCGTTTGTCCTGCAGCCTGGACACTGAAAGTGTCACCCATGCAATAACCGATGGGTACAAGGACCTGAATACCAGGCTGTTATTGGGTCTAGGCATAGAATTACTGCATCCACACAGGCAGATGCAAAGATACAGTTTACCATTCATTTTCATTGGAAGCCAGCGACATGAACATGCAAAGATGCATCCGATGTTTGTAGCTGCTACAAAAGCTACAAAGTTAATTGAGTTCAACTTACAACGCTACAACTGTAGCTGCAACGATCATGTGAGCAACAGATATACAAAGCGACAAATTATGCTGTGATCTTTGCATCTGCCTGTGTGAACACAGCAATTGAGAAGTACTACCAAGCTATGAGCTTTAAATAACAATGTAGTCAATCACCTCTGGTTGTACTAACAAATGGTTAATATTAACGTTCGTGGGAAGTTCAGTGACTCTGAGGGGGAGTCCTGCAGTGAGATAGAGTTTGTCAGGTTACTCCCTGTGGAGAGTTGTGTGTGTGTGTGCATGCGTGTGTGTTGGTGGGTGGGGGGTGATGATGAGCAGATGGGGAGATGAGACTCACACTTTGTAGGCCACGTCAAAGACCAGCGAGGTGATTGGGATGAAGACCAGGCCCGTCCAGAAGATGCCCGAACTGAACATCATGTCCGCCTGATACGTGCAAACGCACACGCACACACACACACACACACACACACACACACACGCTACTGAGTTTATACTGTGTGGAGTCATTGCAGACAACGAGGACTTGAACAGGCGATGCAGTACAGAGATAACATAAGGGCTCATCAATGGAAGCGAGCCATCCCTGAAGGCACGGCCGTCATCGCTGCCCTTTGCAACACTCCAACGGACACAATGCAACACAAAACCAGCCCCAAAACAAACAGCCGTATGTTGTGTAAACAGAGACAGGATGGGTTCAATCACCGCAGCCAAACAAGGCTGGTCTTCCGTAACTAAAATGGCCCAATGTTTGGATTTCCTCCAGAGTTGAAGGCCCATACGCCCCAGGGCAGGGCAGAGGAAGTACCTGTGAACTACTAGGACAGTAGTATCCCTTACACTGGAAAACAACTCCACTTGGTGACATCCCCCTGCTCAACTAAGAGCGTGGTTATGTCTTATGTGTTTTGATGCGGTTATGCATAGCAGAATCTCTCCAGTCTCTGACATCGTTTTTTTGAGCCAACAACTCTGATATAGCACGTTGATCTACTGTAGGAAGCTGTTGGGATCGTTGTTCCCACTGTTAAAATATTGCTTTGCTGTTTGGAAATCACAAAAGTATTTAATCATTTAACCAGATGATGTCTGAGTACGCTCCTAGTCCCAACCTTGCAAAAAAACATAAATCCTACTGCAGTGTGAATTTAATGTCTGAATTTGATTATCTGTATTATACATTAAAATGTGAGCAACCAAGTTGATTAAAGTTTTAAGGAGAGAAGATTTCTTCTCTTTTTGCCTTAGTCCATATTAGCTTTGAATAATAAACACTGTTGTGTTCGGCGTCTAACAAATGTGCACATCGTGTTCACGCGCCAAGATAAATCCTCATGCAAGATAGCTGTAGTCTTCACAGAGGCCAGACTGTCAGCCTCATGGACGTGAACCGTTTCAACTTCAACTTTGCGGCCCAAAAGATATAAGTCTGTCATCTGTGGAGAGAGACGGCTTCCTTTTATGTCCTCGATCATCTGCAGAAAACACTCATACATCAGAACGACGACAGTCCGACGGATTGGTATACACGGAGGACTGTGAAACTACCACGCCGTTGTGGGAGGTACCATTAGGCTTGTAAGACTAGAGGGGGACGGGGATCATCTTGGCATGGGCCGAATCATTCAGCCTCCTCTGGGTGGGGGGCTGTATTTACTTTGGCACGGTTGTAGTGAAACTATCTGTCATTACGTGTCAAAGAGCAAAACGCACGCCCCTCGCAGCGCAATTTAGGCCTTTACATGCTTGTGCCAGTTGTTTAAACCCCGCCGAGGACTGCAGACAATGTCTTTCCTGTAACGTGAAACAGCCAGGGCTATGAAACAGTGCCTTAGGAGATACATACCTACACACACGTGCGTTGAAGAAACATCAACATACAGGCACACTCGGAACATATTAATGTGAAAGCATGCGTACGCGTGCGCACACACACGCACATGCGCACGCGCGCACACACACGCACA
>OOFJ01020108.1:0-16536 GCA_900323375.1 Benthosema glaciale | reverse complement strand
TGCATTCACATTTCACTCACAAAACACTTTGCAACACACACACACACACACACACACGCGCACTCGCGCACACACACACACACACACACACACACACACACACACACACACACACACACACACACACACACACACACACACACACACACACGTATTGTCACGTCCATGTTCATGTGGTTCTTCCTCAAGGGATTGTGACCAAATAAAATTAAATATTATTGAATAATACTTTTTTTGGGTTTCCATACTATTTGATTTATAAGAAATACAAGAAAGAAACATGTATTGTACGTATATACATCGCTGTTGTTTCCCTCTCCTGAAATGTCTGCTAACCCGGGGTTATTTTAAAATAAAATAAAAAGTTGGTCACAAAAAAAATATTATTGAATAACACAATAGGCTACAATCACAGTGTTCAAATAGTCTCACTGTGTTTACTGTGTATTGTTACTGTAACCTAGTTCAAACATCTGGCTTCAGTGCATGATTCTCTGGCTTGCTTGCTGTGTGCTTTCTTATTATTAATCTGTAGTGTAGACAAAAGCATGGCTTCTAATGCTGGGTGGGTGGATTTATGATAGTGATAGTTAGGTGCGTGAGATTAATAAGTTACATAAAATCAACGTGTAGGCCTATATGTAAATAGAATGATCCAAAAAAATTAAGCATATGGGAAGAGAGGAATATGGATATATGCTTTTGTTTTATCGTAGGCTATATGTAGGCAGAAGCATATATTCTTGCAAAAGAAGCACTGTTTGTCCTTCTGCAGTTGGAAAATTGTATTGGTTATCCACATGCAGAATAAGCAGAAACCTCTGCATGGCAGTTGTGCTTTGCATGCTCATAGGACAGCGACAGATCAATATGACATTGTTCTGGTGATAGGAGGAGGATGTCAGTACCAGAATCTATCTATAAATGCACCATGCTTCTGTCCCTATATGTACGTACATATGTGTGTGTACGGCTGTAATGCCCGTAACTCGAGAACCGTTTGTTCCACCGACTGTAAATTCGACACACACGTTCCACACCCCCACAGGGAGTGCAGTGCCCGTTGTCGACTCTGTCAAACCCACAGTTGTCCAGAACCGCCACAAAAGGCCTCTGCCCAGGCTCATGTTAGGGTCCTTGCCCAGGCTCCATATGGAGCTGGCCTGTTCTGACATCACAACACTCCATATTTGGGCATGCATGACACAGAACTCTATATAAAAAAATACACAGCGAGACAGTTACAGAAATCTCCATGTATGGGCATAAAAGGGACGCAGACAGATTGGTGGAACTCTGACACGGGTACAACAGGTATTGATTGCATGGCCGGGTGGGGCATGGATCTCCAACTTCCATCGGTACCGACTCGATGCTCTACAGCTGGGCACTACTTTCAACCTGGCATCCCTAGTTTGGGCATGGCATATTTTACAAAACCAACAAAAACAGTTTTCTAAAACAATAGGCTATATGGGGCTTAAGTGGTCTAAGGCTAGCCTGGCCCTGAATCGCTACCAATATTCAGAAATTTCAGATTGAGTGTCAGGCTAGTCTAAGGCTATTAGTGCCACTAAATGGGTCAGCAATTAAATAGTATTGAAGTGATTTGGATTCTAGTCTTGCAATTTAATTTCATGTTTAAAAAACTAAAAATAAACCTTACCAAATTACATATCCTAGTAACATCAAATTTGAACTCTATACTATTTTATAGTGAATTAGAATGGAAGCAGGTAGAGGCCTAGTGTAGTGTCTGTAAATCAAATCATATGCTTGCTTATATCATGTATGATGCTTTGCCTACTTCTGTTAGAAAATAAGTGCATGCTGAAAATTATCAATCAACCGAATAGAAAACAGGCATAAAGACTTGTGGTGTTGGTGGCGGTGGCTCAGGGGTAGAGTGACTAAATGGCAACTGCAAGGTTGCCGGTAGCCCGGTACGAACCCGGGCTCCCCCAAAATTAGTGTCGAATGTCCTTGAGCAAGACACTGAACCCCTAATTGCTCCTGATGTGGTGGTGGGTGCCTTGCATGGTTTCAGCTGCTATCAGCGTATGAGTGTGTGTGTGTGTGTGAATGTGATGCACAATCTATGTATATAAATGCACAATTTACCATTAATGTACATTAATTGTTAAGCCCCAGAGAAGACAGAGAAGTTGAAGGCATTGAGGCAGGAAGGATGACTTGAATGAATTGGAATATACCACAGCTGTCCCTTTGAAGTACCTCCCTCCTGTTACTTTATGTAACTAAACATATTAATCTCAAAGTCATCTACAGACTGGGTGCAGCTATCGTTTTCAAAGCTTGTCCTGCTGCGATTGTAAATTTGACCTGTCAGTGATCATGTTAAGTACCAAGCCATACAGTATGGTAAGATCATTTTTCAATATAAGACTATAAAATACATTATCAATATATGGAAACGAAAAAAATTGGCTTCTATATGTGGCTATGATTGTTCAAGTTCTACCCAAGCAATTCAATATTAAGATTGGTAAGATTCCTAATAAAGCTTAATAAATTGACAACTTGTCACTATTTTCTTGTGGACGCTGGGGAGTTACAGAGCCAAACTTTCAAGGTTATTTATTTGCTAATTGCTATACATTTCAAATTGTGTGGAAGACTGTACAATTCAAGGGTAAAAGTGAATATGGGCTGGGGTTCATTGATTTTTTACACTATCTGATTGTAGTTCTAAAATAAATTACAGGCCATTGACATTTCAAATGATAACATTTGATATTTCAAATGATAACATTTCATTATGTGATAAATTACATTTATTTATTCAATACAAATGCCCATAAAGTAATTTGCAAGCTTAGCTCCAGGTGTACAATACTGGCCTTTTCAACAGAATTTGATGAAGACCATTGCAATCTGTGTGGCACCAATGGGTATATTTTGTTTCAACACATCCATAATAATTATTAGTAATAATCAGTGTATTGCAAATACCGGTATCTAAAAAATAGTCCTTTCAAACACAACTTGTAAAAAGATTATCTTCTTTAAAGGTGCAACATACATACTAGTGCTACAGATGAGTAAGTTGGTGCTTTTTAAAATTACTTGAGTGACTGAAACGTTTTCCACACTGAGCACAGCCATAGGGCCTCTCACCCGTGTGGTAACGCTGGTGTATTTTCAGGTAGCCGGACTGGCTGAAAGACTTCCCACACACTAAACAGCAGTATGGCTTCTCTCCCGTGTGGACCCTTTTGTGTTTTTTAAAGTCGCCTGCATGTCTGAAGGCACGGCCACAGAGTGAGCAGCAGTAGCGGTTTTCCCGTGTCAGATGTCTCTGGAATGTTCGCAAGCCTGTTCCACCTAAGACCCTCCTGTTTGTGAAAATGTCATCTTGTTTGTCAACATCACTGTTTGTGCTGTAGCTACTGGACAGTGGCACAGTAGGGTTGCTACCAACTGCTGGTGGCTCTTCAATGTCATTTTGGCCCAGACTGAAGAACATCCTTGATCCAAAGAAGGCACCTGAATTAGCTTGAAGAAATTCTTGGTCTAGTGAACCCAAGTTTGGACCGCTTGTCCCGGACACATCATAAAAATACTCTGTGGTGTGTGTTGAATCCTCACCCAATTCAGGTTCTGTCTTAATCTCAAATGAGGCAAGGAGTGAAGGATGGGAACTGTTTGCAGAGACAGACTTTGAATCTGCAGAGTTCACATGATTTGAAACTGATGTTAATGTTCTGTCACAAGTCTCTGTTTTGAGGGTTATTGGATCATCAAACTGACAAGTGTTTAAATCAGGTCTACTTGTCCTTTTTGACTCAAGACAAGGGATACTTAGTGACTGAACAACATTGTCCTCACAGTTGGATGCACTGTCTTTAGGTGAATCTGGGGAGAGATTGTCTGAACTGTCCTCATTAGATGAGATTTCTATTTTCTCTGCCAACAGTTCTTTCTGATCCTGCTTGATGCTGGAACACACATCCACATAATTGGTCTTCCATGTTGGCGTAGCAACCGTTGGCATAACTTCTGCGAGATAATACAAATTAAAAACAATGTTTATATTTAACATAATACATTGATTGATTGAGGTATGCATTAACAGTTTGCAGAATTACAGTACATTTCAAGCACAACTCAGTACAAAGACCATCTGACATGCATCATGATCAAACTTGTCCTTTTACCCTTGTTCTCTCTCTTCAACTGGTCTTGAAGTTCCTGGAGTCTTCTCTTTAGACTGTCGTTCTCTCTCTGAGTTCTGGCTGTTTTCTCTTGGTACTCAGACACAGTGTCCTTCACCACCAACAGAACCTCGTGCACGGCCACAGATAGCAGCTTCGTCACCCGGGCATTCAGACGCTCAATTTTGGACATCCTTTGGACCGGCTTTAAAACAGTTTCCAAATAATAAGTGTATTGTTCATGAGCCAACCATGCAGGGAGGGAGCTCTATAAACCTCTTCCCTCGGTCAGTATAACAAGATGATCGCTGGTAGGCATCAATGCTTTATTAGCATTCAAATAAGATACACTGAAAACTGTGTAGAATGGAACAGTATTCTTTGTTTTTCTACTAATGCATTTATAGCACATCTTTGAGAATCCTCGTTACAGCTTTGTTATAGTATTCATTTATTGTTGCAGTATGTTACCTTGTCGTTGGTGAGTAATAAAACACCAGTTGGGGATAGTTCAAGTTAATATAGTTTAAATGGGTTGGTATTTATCAAATTATCGTAAAAGAGTTGTTCCGACACAAAAATCTGACCGTATCGTATCTCGACAGCTTTCTTCCTGGTCCAGGTTGACGTAGCTCTCCCTGGCCCATCAACTGTTCAGGGATCAGATTCTGTAACTCCTGTCCTGTATCCTGTCCAATGATGCAGTCATTTGCTTTACAGTTCCCAGATCAGTTTCGAATGGCACCACCACGGCTACGCCCCTAAAAACATCCTTCTTCTGCAGGTTTACAATGTTTAATGTTTTGTCGCCCTCTAGTGGTGCACTGTTTGAGTACTAACAAGTTCTGGACTCTGTAGCAAACCCTTTCATTTCAAGGACCACAGTCTACTAGTGTTCCATTTGTACAGTCTCAGAGTTACAGACCTGTATAGGGTCCCTATATCCAATTTTGAGATACTGTCATAAATGATTATCAGACACACCCAGTACCCAGTTCCTCAGTTTATTTTGCCTTGCTTGCGTAAACATGGAGGACATTTCAGCAAAGACCAATTAATTAACATCAGTCTTAAATAAACATTGCACAGCCATCTAATCAGCACTTGACCAAATGTTCATTTTAAGCATTATATAATTAAGCATTTCGTCCAATGTTTTTCTGATGGAACATACTGGTATAGAAGATCCTTATAGGATCACCGTAAATAGCAAAACAAACCTTATACATTTCCCCAATATTCCATCTTAAAAACTAAACTAAACATTCACATGTCTCAGCACATTCAGTTGGTCTCATTATTTAGTCTGTATGAATGAATTGCTTTCCCTTTACAGCCGATTCCTCAAACAGACTGAGCAAATTCTTTTTCAAATTTTTTGGTTCAAAGTAAGCTAAAGCGATGAGATCCTCTGTCTGGTCCCTGTAGCGCGAACGTCGCTGCGAACCAGAAGAGCATGCACAATGCCTGCTGTGCGAGGAGTGGTCGCTCAGGCTATGTGCTTGTGACTCTGTGTGTGTGGGACTGGCTGTCAGGCAGGAGCCATTTGAGTGGATGCTGGAAGGGGTGGGTGCCAAACTGCATGAGGGCGAATGACCATGGACAGAGCCATTGGGTGTCTGCGCAGGACTGGGCTGATTGTATGTCGTCTGTGATGCCCGGAGAGGAGTAGAAGTGCTTCCAAAAGATAGCCTGGATTTGATCCTGTTGAGTGAAGAGAAATTCCAACATATGAGCAAGACAGTTAAGAGAAATAAGTCGTCCACAGACTCCACACATTACCTTAATTTGTATAAAGTTAAAGTTATTTTTTTCCACCTCATTACAGCTGCATCAGGTCTCTCACCCATTTATACCTGAAGCCGATTAAAAAAATGCCTTCTAAAACCTAACTAAAGGTTTTTGAAAACCTTTAATTCTTATTCAAAAATACAAAATAATTATGTTGCTACATGTATAGCGAAAACTAATGAGACACAGGGTATCCAGATTGAAAGGTATAAGAATGTAACAAGTCTAAATGGGTTTTACACAGGAGCCAATAATTGTGTTCTGAGAACGTGTTTAAATGATATGGTTTTTAAACAATCAAATCAGATTTTTATAAACACAAAAGTTCATATTTATCAGTATTGCAATGATGACAACATTTTCAAAGTTTTAAAGAAGAAATACCACAATACTACATCTCAATTCCAATACCTTCATGGTCTTAAAGATTGGGAATGTCTAGCCTATTACCGTGTTGTCCCGAATATAAGACCAGACGACTCTGATTATACGACGGCCCCCATTTTTCAAGAGTCATTTGTGGAAAAAGAACATTGAATGTGAAATAGTCTAGTCCCTGATTATAATACAACCCTGTTTTTTTTAAGAATATTTCCATTGAAAAAAAAAAAAAAAACGTTTTATATTCAGGATTTCAGGCCAATAGGGTATATTCTCTCTCACCTGTGAGAGAAGGTTGGGGAGTCATTTGGATCCAGTATAAACACATCTTCAGCAGCATCATCATCGTCTAGGCTGACTGATTCGTTATGTAAGATGCTAAGCGGTAGTGTAAAGTCTCTCTCCCAGCTGTCCTTTGGAGGCGTGCAGGGTGCCGGGACTGTCCAACGTAGAATCGGCAAGTGAAGGGATGACAGCAATCTCCAACCAATGGAAACCACAGACTACAAAAGAAGGCATCTTTGTTATTTGAGGGGATCAGTTGATGAGTGGGTTTTATCTTTCCAAACAAGTGTTTTAGGAGTAGGACAGCGGTTTTATAACCTTTTTTGCCTAAGGCACACCAAAGGGCAAGTTAAAATCTCAAGGCACACCTGTACTCATAGTGGAAAATAATAAGTTCACAAAGTGTTGTAGTTTAACGCGCTTGTAGAAAATTCCACTTGAAAATGAATTAAGTATTAAGTATTTCTGATTCATTCAACTTCATTTACCTGGTAGAGGGACAACAAAGTGAGCATGGCCTCATGGAGGAGTAGAGAGAGGTATCTCCTCCACCCGTTTCTCCTCACAGAGGGTAGGGATAGCAGGTCAGTGACGGTGGCTCTTTCGGATGGCTCTGGTGCCAACATCATCCTGAGCACGGTCTGCAGCTCAGTTGACAGGGCTGCAAATACAGATCGCAATGAAACAAGTTACCTAATATAGATAGGCCATTGACAATGAAGAGAAATTAATGTTTGTTTTGTCGCTAACACAAACATTGTGTTGTAATCGATGTTGTAAGATGATAAGAGCACCCCTCACTCCACACAGGTGTGATTTTTATAAATTTACTGTCAAGGAAGTTTCAAGTCTCTGCAAGTTCCATGCCAAATCAAAGAAATAAAACAATGTTATGCTTTTGGAAATGGTCGACTCTGCAGTAATGTCTAGTACTGTATTGTAGTAGATATACATATACTGTATATAGCTACACATACAATTCTTGACCATCTTTCAAATAAAAGGTGTTGTTACCATTAGTAAACTCTGATGGGAGGTAGCCTTGTCTGAGTTTCTGCCAGCCATCTCCACCTGTGGGAATCTCCATATTGCACGCAAGCTCCAAAATAGTTATGCCCAGACTGAGAAGAAAATATTAGATAAATAAAAAGGGGTTTTCATCACACAATACGGCTGTCACAATAATTACATTTTACTTTACATTTTACGATTATTGTCGTACAAATAACTAGCATTATTGTGGTTTTGGCATTGAACATTTGAACATGTGAGTGTTAATGTATGAACATGTTTTAGATGAACGAAAGATTCTGACAATAATGCAAACATAATTGCAATCAGGCGCTTGTGATAGTGCAACATTACCTTGTTTACTATTCTCATAACCTATAATGTTACAAAGATGTATTCTCACCTGAAAATATCAGCTTCAGGACCATACTCTCCTCTGAGCAGCTCAAGGGCCATGTATCTGGGATCTCCCTCCTGGAGATCCTCCTCCTTTTCTTTATCTCCCAATGAGACTGACCCCCTTTGTGGGAGCTCCAGCAGCAGCCCAAAATCTCCCAGCTTAAGACGACCCGAGCGAGTGAGGAAAACATTGGCAGGCTTGATGTCCAGGTGGACAAATCCCTGGGAATGCAGGTGGTGCAGGGCTGAGAGCAGGTCACACAGGTAGGACCATGCTGCGGGCTCATCTAGATTAGACCGGTTTAAAACAAATTTAAGTCAATATTATGCCTTTTAAGTATGCCTGGTGATTTGAGATTCAAAGTGTTTTCTCACGATTAAAACAATTAATCATAATCTTGGCCCCAGTGGGATGTGGGCGTGAGCCCCCTCCATGTCCCACTAGGTCTAGGCCCCCAGGCAGACCAAGGACCAGATGGGGGAATTATATCACCACAGCCTCACTGGTCTTGAAATGCCTTGGGATCCCCCCGGATGAATTGGCTAATGTTGCCGGAAAAGGGAGGTCTGGCGATCTCGGCTAGAACCGTTTCCCCTGGGACCCAACTCCGGATAAGCAGTTGAAGATGGATGGATGGATAATCATGAATATAATTTTTCAACATATTGACTACAGGAAAGCTAAATGATATGCTCAGAAAAAGCATTTTGACATATTTCGACCTGAATTATCTATTTCTACATCCATTCTTGAGCAGTTCTATTCCCCAATCTATTGCTCTATCACTGACCTGGGGTAGGAGGCTGGTCCTCAACATGAAGCAGCAGGGTAGTGCAGCACAGCTCTGTTTGAATGTACAGACGGCTAGCCTCTTCCCACGCCGCCACGAAGCCCAGAATGTGGGGGTGGGGACACAGACGCTCATGGTTGCGTGCCTCTTTAACACACCGGTTCCGATCGTTGTTGCCCCTAAATTGCTGAACTGAGCGCTTGACTGCATAGTGACGTCCGTCCTCGTGGCTCAGCACCTATGACATAAAACCTTCGGATGAGTCAGTGTTTTCCCTGTATGCATTATTGTGTGGCCACTGGTGGGCCATCACACAATAATCACCAGCCAGTCACCACACTATGATTTTTAGTAGGACGCGAATAGACAAATCACAATCTTCCAGAATGGCCTGTTATAGTGCCACCATGAGGCAGATTTTCACATTGTTATCTATAACTGCACCGATCTGTGTGAAACTAGAGGTGCCCTAGAGGCCAAGGACAAACCTTTGACCTGCATTTTTCACATCTGCCTTTTATAGTGCCACCAGGAGGCCGACATTTGTAAAACATATATTTGTTTTGATATTACTCGAAGCGTGCAATTTCCGTGAAACTAGGCTGACCACCCTTTTCACATTGGCCTGTTATTAACAGGTGGGTTTTTGAAAAACACATTTTTGGAACAAAATGCCTCAAATCATCCAATTGCCATCAAAGGCACAAGAACAAATGGCACCCTTTTCATATTGGCCTATAGCGCCACCAGGAGGCCACAACCTGACCTGGCCTGGTGGAGAGCTGTGCCCCGAGTGGCACTTTTTGAAGTCTAACCTGCTTCTCTCTTTCCCCTTGTTCTCACTCTACCTGTACTTTCTCTTGTGTGCACAAAACATACATTGTACATTGTCACCAGGTCAGTTTAACACATTTTTGTCTCTCTCTTGTAAGTCTCACCTTGTAGACCTCTCCGAAGGAGCCTCTCCCAAGCAGACCCAGGTTAGTGAAGCACTGTTCGAAGTAGGACTGCTGCTTGCTAGGGTCATAAAGAGAGGTCTGAGGGGTAGTGCTACTGAGAGAGCTGGAAATGGGTTTCCAGGGGGTTTTAGGCTGGGGGATCACTACTTTTGGTGGTGGTGGGCATCGGGGGAAAGAAGGTGATGGCTGGACAGGGGATGAGTGGGGCGAGAGGGATGTAGAGGATGAGGAGAATGGCAGTCGTCGTCGTCTTTTGAGGGAGAAGGAGCTGAAGGACTGTTCAGCAAGGGCGAAGTGGGCAGGCAGGGGGAGAGGAGTCGTGGTCACTGTGCTTTCCACTACCACTGGCATGATGAGGGAATGGTCTTTAGCTGAACTGAGTTGGCTGTTTTTTCTTTTTTCTTACAGTCCCTTATGTTCTTTTCAGGCAGTGAACTGTAATAGAGAGAACAAGAAAAGGTATTCTAGTTAGACTAGGCAAAAGCCTTTTGGTGCGTTTAGACGGACAGATGTATTTTTTACCCCCCATTTTTATTATTATAGGCCAAGGCCCTAATACAGTACATTTCTCAGAGCTGTGTGTGTGTGTGCGTACAAAGTGTCAGATGCATGTCGAAATGTAGAATGTGGGTTTCGTAACATTGGTTCAACAGATAACACGAATTTAACTCACCCTGCTCGAGTAGCGTTCGTTTGTTATTCCACGCACTGACGGCGTGACTTGGTTGATTTGACAGCCAAAATAAGCACGGAAAAGAAGAAAAACACTAATTACACATGTTGTCATACATGGACAAGGTGGCTAACCTGTCTGTCTGTCTGTCTATCTAGTCTAGCTAGCAGACTACCACTACCTTACTGCACTGACTTAAACAGTGACACGTAGTCCAAATTAAAAGCAGGACGCAAAAAATGTCAACCCGACTAAACGGCAACCTTTTCCTAGTTGTACGTTGGTTAATATTGTTCGGGGGAGAAAAAATGGGGTTATATAGCGAAACACACGAACACAGTCACAGACATAAATAATAATACACACCCTCCTCCAGAGTTGTCTCTCTCTCTGATCGCTCGCGCCAAAAAATAAAACATAAACAGAAGAAAATAGCATGCGCACTGCGCTGGGTAGGCTACGTAACCGGCGCTTGCGCAAGATACGGAGGAGGTGCAGTGTGGGGGTTAGGGTGCTTTTTTTTGCCTTGTATAAGATCACAAAAGTACAAATGTAGAAAGTCATGATACAGGCATGCAGGCGTCACATGAGCCTTTTTTGTAATGTGAAAGTTTGTACATTTGAAGTTAATTCTCAATTGTTCAAATTGAAAGAAATTAAATAAAGAAAATTAATGTAACTTTATACAAGTACATAATGCTCATTGGACCTATATATATATATATATGTTCGTATTTTTCAGATCATCTTTGGTATTCGACATGTACGCACATAATATAGATCATGTACTCTGGTGTCAGAATGATGAAATCTAAAATTGTGAAGAGGGGAATCACATAATGCTTCGTTTGAGAGTTAGGTCTACCTTACATATATGTTTGGGGCAAAAACATGTCTGTCTGCGCAGTGGGCTTCTGGTGAAGACAACATACAGGGCTGGCACAACTGGCTAGCTAGCTAACCACTTGAAATGGTATGTTTCGAGGAAAATGCTCCTCGCACTATATTGTTATAGTCATCCGATGTATGTTAAATGATAATATGAGTATATATTATGCTGCCAAAATAACAATATTGGTCTTAATCGTGGTACGTTTAATAGCCCGCAAGGTTAGCTGATAGCTGCTACAGCTGTCGATCCTTTCTAGCTGGGAAGCAACGCTGAATGTGAATGTAATGTTAACCAACTGCTTAGCTTTAGTTAGCTGTGTTTGGGATTGATGTCACCCTCAACGCTGTGACAGGTTAATTTCATTGTCAGCTATGCTAAGTGGCTCACCCCACAAGATTGTCTTTGATCACCTAGTTAGTACTAAGTCACAGTTGTTGATTGGGAGTCAGTAATTTAGTTGATCTCTCTCTCTCTCTCTCTCACTCTTTCTCAATAAAATACAAACATGTCTCAGCAAAACAGCAAGCCAAGTAGTTCAGTTTCTCTAATGTCTTAACAGATACTATCTGGGTGAGATTGCACAGTAAACTAGGGAAAACAGATGAATGTTAACTGGGATGAGTTAAGGTTACTTTAGAATGGATTGCTTTATCATTTTCTAACTGCTATGTATTAGCTGCTATGTATTCTATGTATTAGCTAACAGTATTCTCCCAACTTTCCCCATCTTAGGACGTATTCTTAATGATAAGGCGTCAGAAGACCACAATCTTCACAGACGCCAAGGAGTCCACCACTGTCTATGAGCTGAAGCGCATTGTGGAGGGCATTCTGAAGAGAGCGCCAGAAGAACAGAGGCTCTACAAAGTAGGATAAAGTGCATATATTATATATATCTCATTGGGGCGGCACTGGCTCAGGAGGTAGAGTGGCCGTCTTGGAATCGGAAGGTTCCCAGTTCAATCCCTGGCTCCTCCCGGATTTGTGTCGAAGTGTCCTTGAGCAAGAAGATACTTAACCCCCTACTGTTTGTGATGAGCATGTTTTTGCCTTCCTTGCATTGTTTCTTCTGCCATAATGTGTGTGAATGGCTGAATGTAATGCACCATGTAAAGTGCTTTGGAAACGGTCACTTTATACAAGCACTATTTACAATGTATTGTTAATTAGTACATGTATACTACTATACTTACTAATAATATTTCAGAAATGGCCTACCTACTATGTGCAAGCGATGGCGCATAATGCCCCCCAAAAAGTGCCATGCTATTTGTTGTTGCATTAGCCAATCTACATCTGTCAGCCTCTGACACTGTAAGTGGGTGATACCATTCCTGTAACATTTCCAACTCTTGTTCTCCAGGATGACCAGTTGTTGGAGGACAGCAAAACTCTTGGTGACTGTGGCTTCACCAACCAGACTGCCAGACCTCAGGCCCCGGGTACAGTTGGTTTGGCTTTCCGCATTGGTGGTACGTATGTCCAACTCATTGATTATTTTTGACGGAATATACAGTTTCGGCCAGAGAGACCGGTCGTTGTGTTATCAGTCAGCCTTTTTATTTCAGAACTCCCTGCGTCCCCCCAGGGGGCAGTCTTATCTCTTATCTCACAACACTATCATTTTTGGTTTACAATAGCATGAATTTCAGTCCATTTTGGTTTATTTTGTTTCATCCTGTCCCACTTTATGATTATTTGTTTAAGAGCAGTTGAGACGAATAACAGTCTAAGTCACATATTTTAATGTGACCCCTCCCAGAAAAGGCCTCGCTGTCCTGACCCCATATCCATCATTTTTACATTATGGAACAATAGTGTGACTTAAACTGTTATTCTTTATTGTACTGTTAATGTAAAAAAACAACAACATGCAAATAATATAGATATGTTCTTTGATTACTTATACTGAACATTTATGTATTTGCAGTCAATTCATCTTCATTCATCTTATTTGGCCCTCAGCCTCAAGCTTTGGAATCTGATTATCATCTGAATCTTTTGTGAGGGTTGTGTTGTGTTCTTCCATAGTTATTCTGAAAAATGTGTGTAGTGTCCTATATGTGTACACACCACAGAATCGACACAGGCTGACTTTACAATACACAGTACAAATACATTGTCTGTGGATGGTTGTGTTGTTTTTTGATTATACAACCAAAACAGCTGCTAAACATCTGTATAATGGGCATAGTTTGTGATATGGGGTGCCATTTATTCACATTGATCCATGGTGTTGCATAATTATACAAGTTTATTAAATCTGTAAACACAGATGATGACTGAGGGATGGTGAATGAGATGGGTTTCACAAGAACTATGCCCACTGTATGTGTCATATTTTCAGTGCATTGGTTTGTAATTGTATACCAATGTAAAAGTGCGCTTGCAGCCAGCTGATCGGCATCAAAGTTAAAATCTTTGATGTTAAAAACAGTTGTTGCACATCACCTTGTTTTAAATTATGTCAATCTTAAATACTATTATCTCAATTTTTTCTACATGCAAGCATGTAGACTACACTCTGCTGTGCAGTAAATAACAATTACAGTAGATCCGGATCAGTGTGGATTTTACACACTCCAGCATAGGATTGTACACCTTGGCTCGATTTTAGTCTCAAGACCCCTGAGCCAGTATTTGGGCATTTAGCATTGGGGAAGAGGTGTTCCCGCACTAATGTTGCTATTTTGGTCACCAATGACATTCTAAATCCCTAAAACACCTCCGCCACCCGTTACATTATTCATAGGTGTGGTTTGGGCGTTACAGCAATGGAACCAATCACTGTGCCACATGCCATTGCCTTTAAGAGATTATTGTTGCCTATTCTGCAAGTGCTATATTGATTCATAGCCTTACTTATGGTCTATGCTCATGATGCGTTGCTGCCTTGTGCGGCCACTGTAGAAATTAATTTGGCATGCTTAACAAGTGCTTTTAAACTCCACTATCGCTTTCCCAAAAGTGAGCGACAGTGGCAATTTAGGAGAAAGCGTGACAACACGCCCATGACCACACCTCCAATCGTGTCGGCATAATAAATGGCGGGTGACACGAAAATACCATTAAGGGACATAGCAAGCTCCATTTTCCAGGCTGACTTGCGGGCCGCGTCACAGGTTTCGGTGGAGACGAAATTCGAGCCCCTTATGTCACCAGTAAAACTGCTTACTGTGACAAGCCTATTGATCACCCGAACAAACCTTTAATCTACATGCGAGAGAAAATGCAGATTTCTGTCCCATTTAGATCATGGTGCTTTTCTTTCGGATCGTGATATTAATTCACTGCAAAGCCTTAGTTTTCAAGCACGTTCTTTTGTGTCAGCAGTAGACTCCGATAGGGAATAATGCATCCGATTTGGTTGATTAGTCATTGCCTCTGCCAGGCCGGAGATCCAAAAGCCGTACTGCCTGGCCTGAAAAAAATGTGGTTGTTCTACTAATGTTGAATGTTTAAAAGAACGTTGAGTTCTCACATGCAATCAATGAACGGCATAAAGCAACAACAAAAAAACTCCCCAAAAGTTGCCAGTTGCAACTTATCTGTCATGACGAAGCATTCAATTATGTTTCTCTGTTCTCCAGATGAGATGTTTGAGCAGCTGCAGGTCGAGTCCTTCTCCAGCCCACCTGAACTCCCTGACGTCATGAAGCCTCAAGACTCGGGCAGCACCACCAACGAACAGGCTGTGCAGTGATAACAGGCCACCGAAGGAAGGGAGGGATGGGTGTGGGTGTTGTGGATTAACAACAATGGAGAGAAATGGCAGGGAGGAAGATATTTATCATAATTTCATTTAATGGAAGCAAACGGGATGGAGACATTATAGGTAACCAAACCAAGTCTGTCCATTTTACCTACATCTCGACTGCGTTTTCACGCCAGCATTCCCTCCAATATGCTTTGCAAACCTATTTTTCTCTCTCCTCGCTCCTATATTTTGGATTTACAAACAGATTGGCTCAATTCATTGGTTGGGTTTTCGAGAGTATCACTGCGTGTGTGACTTATACTATAATTACATCACAACTATCATAACTATTATTCTGAAAAATGGCATAAGGGTGGTTTACTGGTTGTGCATCACAGAGTTCTGGATGTGATGTGCAGGGTTTAGATGTCCAGTATCCAAATGACCACACACAGTACGCACTGCATGAACACATTTAATTGTAAAACAAAAAACAGACCGAGGCTTTATTTTCCCAGCATCAGAAATGCATCCTAAGTCATGCCAAACTACATTTTTCTTCAGTTTATGTCTTTGGTTCTGGTTCCTCGAGATTTGTTGTACATTTCAGAATCATCTCATGTAAACCAGGAAAGAAAGCAGTGCTCCTTTACACTGTACAAGAAAATGCTGTTTGTTGTTTTTGTTTTTTATTTTATTTACATTGTCACTTATCAATCCATTTGTTGTGTGTTTCTTGCACTGAAATCAAAGGCAGGTACCTCATGGACAAACTTGGATGAGTTGTTAGTTGGTGGACTTGTATTTGTGACATTTACAACAGGAAGGTGGTGTTAACCCTGGTCTTTGGGGTTGCAAGGCATACATCACCTCATGTCACCAACACCGGTGTGTGGCATTGCATATTCTCCGATTACATAATCATGTCCTGTAACTGTGAGCTTAATTAAAGTGTTTTCTTTTGTTTTTCTTTTTTACATTGCCGGCTGTTTTTTGTTCCTAATGGTGTGTTTGATCAACTAGAAAAATGCAGAATTCCAGGAGTCACTGAAGGCCTTATTTGGTTATGTTATTTATTGCTAGAATGAAAAATTGATGTACAAAGTTCTTGTTAATATTCCAGACATGCCTGGTGGGTTCAGAAGTTCTTATATATTGCAGGAATTTAAATGCTTATTTCATTGGTTGAGTTTGTCTGTTGAAATGTGCTTTCTACAGCATATTAAAATAAAGGGGTGTTGTCCTCATTTTCGTTTATCCGTGTATGCAATCTATGCATTAGTAAAGAGTGTTTGACACTCGGTGCATAGTTTACAGTGGTTCTCAAAAATGTTAATGTCAAGGACCCTCAAAATGATGTAATTTATTAAAATTGATGTAAATGTATTTTGCCATGGACCCTGCCCCATAACAAGATTTGTTATTTTTAACATTCAAGATTTTTGAAAATAGATCTATAAGCTCACAACCATTGCATTGAGA
>OOFJ01020107.1:0-23782 GCA_900323375.1 Benthosema glaciale | reverse complement strand
CGAGAAGGTGACGCTGACCTGGACGGCCCCGCTGGAGGACGGCGGCTCTCCCATCAAGTACTACACGCTGGAGAAGAGGGAGACCAGCCGCCTGATGTGGACCATCCTGGAGGAGAAGGTGCTGGACTGTCACTACGTGGCCACCAAGCTCATCCAGGGCAACGAGTACTTCTTCAGGGTGACTGCCGTCAACCAGTACGGAGGCAGCGAGCCGTCGCACTCTGAGGCAGTCAAGATGGTGGACAGATACGGTATTTAACTATGTACACTTCATGTTGCACTTTGCAAAACACTATTACTATCACTCACTTATGATTATGGTTCATTTCCTAAGTTCGTTATCACAAACTTATGATTCTGGTTATGGTTCATGAACGTGCAGGTCCTCCCGGGCCGCCGTCCAGACCCGATGTCGAGGAGATCGGTGGAGATTGCGCCACCGTGATCTGGAAGAGACCGGCGGACGACGGCGGAAGTGACATCATCGGGTACATGGTCGAGAAGAAGGAAAGGAAGGCCGCCAGATGGGTCCGAGCGGCCAAGAAATCCATCGTTGAGCTCAGCTACGAAGTCCTGGGTCTCACGGAGGGCGTCGAGTACGAGTTCCGCGTTATCGCTGAGAACCAGGCTGGCTTCGGAGAGCCGAGCGTACCGTCGTTACCGATCACAACTAAACTTGTCGCCGGTGAGTAAAATAAGACCTTTGTGACGTTGACCCATTATTGTATTTACATGGAAAGGTTTGAGTTTGCCCAACTAAATCTATATTTTACATGAGAAATAGAATTGGTAACAATTCAGCCTCTATCAACTGAATTTGTGACACTTTTTCTCTTTTTTTGGTCTCAGATGTGCCTGGACCTCCTGTTAACGTCAGAGTTACAGACACAACCAACACTGCTGCCACTCTGAACTGGGGTAAGCCCTTGGATGACGGCGGCCTGCCGGTCACCGGATACATCATTGAGCACAAGAAGGACGGAACAGAGGAATGGGTCAAGGACACACCGTCCTCCCCGCTCAGAATCGCAGAGTTCGTCGTCCCCGGCCTGGAAAAGGGAGCCAAGTATCTCTTCAGGATCTGCGCCGTGAACGGTGAGGGAGTGGGCGAAGCCGCCGAGACCCAGGAGCTGGTGGAGGTCATTGAGCGAGAAGCGGAGCCCGATCTGGAGCTGGACGTCGAGCTGAGGAGGACCCTGGTGGTCCGGGCCGGCTGCTCCATCCGTCTCTTTGTGCCGATCAAGGGACGCCCCGCCCCCACCGTCACCTGGACCAAGGAGGGCGGCCCCGTTCCGCGTGCCGTCATCGACAGCACCGAGTCGTTCACCATGCTGCTCATCCCCGACTGCAAGAGGATCGACGCTGCCAAATACGAGCTCACCCTTGAAAACTCGGCAGGGAAGAAGAGCGCCGACATCAACGTGAGAGTTCTGGATTCGCCGGGACCTCCGATCAACCTGAAACCCATACACATGGACAAGGAGAGCATCACCCTGCAGTGGGAGATGCCCCTCATCGACGGCGGCGCCAAGATCACCAACTACATCATCCAGAAGAGAGAGTCGACGCGCAAGGCCTATGCCGCGGTCATTACGAGCTGCCCGACCACTTCGGCTAAGATCCCTGACTTGGGAGAAGGCTGCGAATACTACTTTAGAGTGTGCGCTGAAAATGAGTACGGCATCGGTGAACCCGTTGAAACCGTCGATCCGATCCGGGCATCGCAGGCACCCACTCCTCCAGAGAGCATCATTCCTACTGACATCACCAAGAGCTCTGTCAGTCTGGCATGGACCAAACCCATGTTTGATGGCGGAAGCAGAGTGACTGGATACGTTCTTGAAGCCCAGAAGAAAGGAACCGACCAGTGGGCCCATGTGAACACTGTGAAGACCATGGACTTCGTTGTGAAGAACCTCAATGAGAATGAAGTATACATCTTCCGCGTTATGGCCGCCAACCTTTCTGGCAGAAGTGCTCCTCGTGAGAGCAAGCCCATCACCATCAAGGACACCACTTTCCTGCCCGAGTTTGACCTGCGTGGGGTGTGCCAGAAGACCGTCATCGTGAAGGCAGGAGACGACATCAAGGTTGAGATTCCAGTCATGGGACGACCCAAACCAACCGTCTCCTGGCAGAAGGATGGAGGAGCCCTGAAGCTCACGCCGAGAACCAATGTGGAGACCGCTGGCGCCACAGTCATCCTGACCATCAACGAGTGCGTCAGAGCTGACAGTGGCACATACACCATGACAGGAAAGAACATTGTGGGCTCCGTGTCAGATAACATCTTTGTTAAGGTACACGACGTTCCTGGGCCACCCAAAGGGCCTATAAAGATTGTGGAGATTACTCGTACCTATTGCATCTTCGCCTGGGATACTCCCGAGAATGATGGAGGTGTTCCGATCAACAACTATGTGATTGAAATCAGGGACACCAGCGCCCAGACATGGACTGAACTTTCGTCCACTGTTATCCGCACCATGTTCAAAGCTATCCGTCTGACCACCAACTCAGAATACCAGTTCAGAGTGAAGGCCAAAAACAGATATGGTGTTGGACCTCCCATCACCTCAGAGTCAGTGGTGGCTGCTTATCCATTCAAGGCACCTGGACCCCCCGGTACTCCTAAGGTTGAATCTTTCACCAAGGACACAATGACCATTGGCTGGAATGAGCCTGTGAATGATGGAGGAAATGCAGTTATTGGATATCACGTTGAGAGGAAAGAGCGAAGCAGCATCATGTGGCAGAAGATCAGCACAAGCATGGTGAAAGACAACATCTTCAAAACCACTGGGCTTGAACCTGGAGTTGCCTATGAGTTCCGTGTCACGGCTGAGAACTTGGCTGGCATCGGTAAGCCTAGCAAGTCCTCTGAGCCATTGCTGGCCTTGGATCCTGTGGACCCTCCTGGTCAGCCTGAGCCTATCTTGGTCAACAAAAATACCATCACTATTCAGTGGGAGAGGCCTGAGTATGACGGTGGTTTTAAGATCACTGGCTTTACTGTGGAGAAGAGAGACCTGCCTGAGGGTCGCTGGATGAGAGCCAACTTTACCAACATCGTGGACACCACCTTCACTGTCAGTGGACTGACTCAGGATGCTTCCTATGTGTTCCGGGTCTTTGCCAGAAACTCAGCTGGTGCTGTCAGCTTGCCGTCCGAAAAATCGGATCCAATCACTTGCAAGGATGACATTGTTGCGCCACGCATCATGGTCGATGCCATCTTCAAGGACGTCATTCTCCTGAAGGCAGGCGAGAGCTTTAAGCTCGACGCTGACATTGCTGGACAGCCAATCCCATCCATGGCATGGACGAAGAATGGAAAGGAGGTTGAGAACACAATGAAACTAACTATTAGGTACACTGACGTGACTACCAATCTCGTCAACAAGGACTCTATAAGAACAGATGGAGGAGAATTTGTCTTGACTGCCACTAATGTTGGCGGATTTGCCAAACACATCTTCAATGTAAAAGTGCTCGATAGGCCCGGCCCACCAGTCGGACCTCTTGCGGTGTCCGATATCACAGCTGATGACTGTGTACTGACATGGGCCCCACCTGAAGATGATGGTGGTGCCAAGATTGAAGGTTACATTGTTCAGAAGCGTGAGTCAAGCAGACTGGCATGGACTGCTGTAGCTACAGAACTGCAGGTAACACAGCATAAGGTGACCCACCTGCTCAAAGGAAATGAATACATCTTCAGAGTAATGGCTGTAAATAAATACGGAGTTGGTGAAACTCTTGATTCTGTGCCTACCATTGCTAACGACCCATACAAGGCTCCAGGTCCACCATTAAATCTTGAAGTGACGGCTATCACCAAAGATACAATGATACTCAAGTGGAAAGCCCCTGCAGAGGATGGAGGCAGCCCCATCACAAACTATAACATCGAGAGGAAGGACCAGGCCGGCCTCCGTTGGGTCAAATGCAACAAGAGGAAGTTCAAGAAGAAGCAATTCAAAGTAACAGCCCTTGTTGTAGGACACGAGTATAAATTCAGAGTCACTGCTGAAAATGCTGCCGGATTGAGTCCACCAAGTGAGGCCAGTCCATTCTACAAGGCCACTGATGTGTTGTACGAACCAGGTGCTCCCCAGAACCCCAGAATCCTGGACACGACCAAGTCTTCCATCACAGTTGCCTGGAACAAGCCTCTGTATGATGGTGGCTCTGACATTACTGGTTACATTGTGGAGACCTGTATCCCATCTGAGAAGGAGGAGGATGAGGAATGGACCATTGTGACACCCACAGAAGGACTCCTTGCCACCTCATTCACCATTATCAACCTGAAGGAGAACCAGGAGTACAAGATCAACATCTCTGCTGTGAACGGTGAGGGAATGGGAGAGGCAGCGTCTGTGCCTGACAATGCTAAGGCTGAAGACAGGCTCCTCCCACCTGAGATGGACTTGGATGCTGAACTCCGCAAGGTTATTAGCGTCAGAGCCTGTTGCTCAATAAGGCTGTTTGTGCCTATCAGAGGCAGACCCGATCCGGTGGCCAGTTGGACCAAGGAAGATGGTGAGCCTGTCGAGAGGGCAACGATCGACACCACATCGTCATACACATTGCTTGTTATTGACAACGTCAACAGGTTTGACAGCGGAAAGTACAACCTCACAGTTGAGAACCCTTCTGGATCCAAGACGGCTACAGTTCAAGTCAAGGTGCTTGACACACCAAGCGCGCCACAGAATCTGAAGATCACTGCTATTACAAAAGAGTCTGTCTCACTGGTTTGGGAGCCACCAGTAAATGATGGAGGAGTTAAGGTTAAGAACTACATCGTTGAAAAGCGTGAATCGACAAGGAAAGCATATGCCACGGTCAATGCTAACTGCCACCAAACCAGCTTCACAGTTGACCAGCTCCATGAAGGATGCAATTATTACTTCAGAGTTTTGGCAGAGAATGAATATGGCATTGGTCTCCCTATTGAGCTGGGTGAATCAGTCAAGGTGTCCGAGAGACCACAGCCTCCTGGCAAAATCACTCTCAAGGATGTTACCAAAAGCAGTGTCACCCTGGCCTGGGAGAAGCCAGAACATGATGGTGGAAGCAGAATCGGCTGCTATGTGATTGAGATCCAGCCCAAGGGTGTTGACAAGTGGACCCAGCATTGCATCGTTAAAGAGACAGAGACGACCATTCCTAACCTCGTCCCAGGCGAAGAATACATGTTCCGTGTATCGGCCAAAAATGAGAAGGGAGCCAGTGAGCCACGTCAAATTGGCGTGCCTGTCATCGTCAAAGACCTTGTGATTGCTCCAGTTGCCAAACTTCAGTTCAACACATTCAGTGTGCTGGCAGGGGAAGACCTGAACGTAGACATTCCATACGTTGCACGTCCTAAAGCAGCTGTATCCTGGATGAAGGATGGTCAGCCTCTGAAGAGAACTGACAACGTAACCATTGGAGCCACTGAGACAATGTTGTCCCTTAACATCACAGAGGCTGCCAGAGAGAATGTGGGCCAATACCGCATTAATTTAGTCAGCACAGCTGGAGAGACCGCAGTAGAGTTTGGTGTTGTCGTTCTTGACAAACCCGGTCCACCAGGAGGTCCAGTTAAGATAAACCAGGTCACTGCTGACAGTGTCACCTTCTCCTGGAGTCCACCCGCTTATGAGGGTGGCTGTACCGTCAACAAGTACATTGTGGAGAAGAGAGACACAGACGGCAATGTATGGGTGGTTGTATCTCCTAATCTAGCCAGGACACAGGTCAAGGTTGGCAGGCTGAAGACTGATTCTGAGTATCAGTTCAGAATTACAGCCGAGAACAGATATGGAAAGGGTCCAGCTATTCTCTCTCCTCTCGTTGTGGCTCAATATCCATACAAACTCCCAGGACCTCCAGGAACACCTAATGTTCCATTTGCCACAAAGGACAGCATGGTGGTGCAATGGAACGAGCCAGTCGTGGATGGAGGAAGCCCTATCCTGGGCTATCACCTAGATCGTAGGGAGAGAAACAGCATTCTCTGGGTCAAATTAAACAAATCTATGATTACGGACCAAACCTACAAGACCACTGGCCTGGAGGCAGGAATGGAATATGAATTCAGAGTCTATGCTGAAAACATTGTTGGAATAGGAAAAGCCAGCAAAGTGTGTGAGGGTGTTATTGCTAGAGACCCATGTGACCCTCCTGGCACCCCTGAAGCTGCCAAGATTTCCAAGGATTCTGTTACTATTGTTTGGACCAAGCCAGAGTATGATGGTGGAGCAAAGGTCACTGGCTACATAGTGGAGAAGAAGGAGCTGCCAGAGGGCCGATGGCTGAAGGCTAACTTCACTAATGTCGTTGAGACAGAATATGTTGCCACAGGCCTTGTGGAGAATAATAAGTATGAGTTCCGTGTCATTGCCAGGAATGCTGCTGGAGTTTTCAGTTTGCCCTCTTACAGCACTGGTCCAATCACTGCCACAGACGAGATTGAGGCACCACGCATCAGTATTGACCCAGAGTTCACAAAGACTCTGGTGATCAGTGCTGGAGACAGCTTCAAGATTGATGCCGATGTTCATGGCAAACCACTGCCCTCTATCCAGTGGTTGAAGGGTGAACAAGAGCTTGGCAACACAATCCACAGAGAGATTAAAAACACAAGTAAAAAGGCCTTTATCAGTGTGAAGGAGGCCAAACTGTCCGATGGAGGCCAGTACACTCTGTTGGTGAAGAATCCAGGAGGTGAGAAGGGTGCACTAATCAATGTGGTGGTTCTAGATAAACCTGGAATACCAGAGGGTCCTCTGGCCATCACAGGGGTCACTAAAGATAGATGCTGTGTTTCTTGGAAAGCACCTCTCCAAAATGGCGGCAGCAAAATCTCTCACTACATTGTGGAGAGGAGAGAGACCAGCAGACTGGTCTGGACTGTGGTGGACAATAAAGTAGAGAGCACCTGTCTGAAGGTTACTAAGCTCCTGGAAGGAAATGAGTACATCTTCAAAGTCCGTGCTGTGAATGAATTTGGAGTCGGTTCATCTCTTCAGTCTGCTGCTGTTATCATCAAAGATCCATATGTGGTTCCTGATTCACCAAAGAACTTGGAGGTGTCAGAAATTAAGAAAGACTCAGTGAAGCTCTCCTGGGAGGCCGTGTCTGAGGATGGTGGAAGTCCCATCACTGGATATGTCATCGAGAAACACGATAAGGAAGGCGTGAGGTGGACCAGATGCAACAGAACAACAGTCACCGACTTAACGTTCAAGGTTACCGGGCTCCTCGAAGGCCATCTGTATGAATTCCGAGTGGCTGCTGAGAATGCTGTTGGTGTCGGGGCTCCAAGCTCACCCACTGTGTTCTACAAGGCTCTGGATCCTATCTTCAGACCTGGTCCACCATACCACCCCAGAGTTACTGACACAACCAAATCATCAGTGTCACTCTCATGGGGTAAACCAGTCGAGGATGGGGGCAGTGAAATTCAAGGATACCTTGTTGAGTGTTGTACCTTTACAGCAGAGGAACCTGCTGCAGATGCACCGGCCGAGGAATGGACCATGTGCACACCACCATCAGGCATCAAGACAACCAAGTTCGAAGTTACAAACTTGAAGGAAGGCCAGGCATACAAGTTAAGAATATGTGCCATCAACAAAGTTGGAGTTGGTGAGGCTGCTGATGTCTCTGAAGAAGCCATAATTGCACAGGACAGGTTAGAAGAGCCAGACCTTGACATTGACCCAGAGCTCAGGAAGATTGTATCTATCAAGGCTGGAGCTTCCCTCAGACTGTTCATTCCCATCAGAGGAAGGCCCACTCCTGCCATCATGTGGGACAAAGATGAAGCGCCACTCAAGGAGAGTGCTCAGGTTGAAGTGACCAGCAGCTACACCTCTTTGGTGATTGACAAGATGAGCAGATTTGACAGTGGAAAATATACAGTCACCGCAGAAAACTCAAGTGGAACTACATCTGCTTATGTCGTGGTCCGTGTTCTTGACACTCCAAGCGCTCCAGCCAATCTGAAGGTCACAGAAATCACCAACCAGTCAGTGACCCTGGCCTGGGAACCACCTCTTTTGGATGGGGGAGCCAAGATCAAAAACTACATTGTTGAAAAGAGAGAAAGCACACGCAAGACATACGCAGCTGTTGTAACCAACTGTCATGAACTGTCATGGAAGGTTGAGTCTCTTCAGGAAGGCAACAGTTATTACTTCAGGGTCAGGGCTGAGAATGAACATGGCGTAGGCCTACCTGCTGGAACAACTGATCCTCTCAAGGTCTCAGAGGTCCCTCAATGCCCAAAGAAACTAATTGTTGCCGACCAAACCAAGTCCAGCATTTCTCTAACCTGGGAGAAGCCTGAGTATGATGGCGGAAGTAGAGTCATGCAGTACCTGCTTGAAGTGCAGCTTAAGGGCACGGACAAATGGAATGATGTTGGCAGATTCAAGACCATGGAGACTACCGTTTCCAATCTGAATGCAGGAGAGGAGTATCTCTTCAGAGTCACAGCTGTCAATGAGAAGGGTAAAAGTGATCCCAAGGTCCTCCCTAGCCATGTGATGACCAAAGACCTGGTAATTGAGCCAGATATTAGACCACAATTCAGCAGTTACAGTGTCATGGCGGAAAAAGATATGGATGTTGTCATACCAATCATTGGACGTCCTAAACCAGTAATCACATGGACTAAAGATGGTGCTCCTTTGAAGTTCACAAACAGAGTCACCATTGTTAACACAGCTACAACCACAACACTGAGCATGAAGGAGGCAGCTGGCGATGATGGTGGCATGTACAGTATCAACGCCACTAATACTGCTGGAAAGAAAGATATAGCACTTGAAATCATTGTTCTTGATAAGCCTGGACCTCCCACTGGCCCTGTGAAGTTTGATGAAATCACAACCCAGAGTGTGACCATCTCATGGGCCCCACCAAAGTACAACGGTGGCTGCCAGATCTCTAACTACATTGTGCAGAAGAGAGACACCACAACCGGCACATGGGAGAATGTCAGCACAAACTGTGCAAGAACCTCTATCAAAGTGCACAGGCTAAAGACTGGAGCAGAATACCAGTTCAAAATCATTGCTCAGAACCGTAATGGCAAGAGTTATGGTCTGGATTCATCATGTGTTGTTGCTCAGTACCCATACAGGGAGCCTGGTCCCCCTGGCACTCCCTTCATTCGCTCTCTGTCTAGGGACCACATGATTGTTGACTGGAATGAGCCTGTCGCAGATGGAGGCAGCCCTGTCCTTGGCTACCATCTTGAGAGGAAAGAGAGAAACAGTATTCTTTGGGTGAAGGTCAACAAGTGTCTCATTCATGACACCACCTTCAAGAGCTACCCCTTGGATGAGGGAGTGGAATATGAGTACAGAGTTTACGCTGAGAATATCGTCGGCATTGGCAGATGCAGCAAGCTCTCTGAGGGCTGTGTTGCACGGGACCCATGTGACCCTCCTGGTACTCCAGAAGCCATCCATGTGACTAAAGACACAATTGTCATCGAGTGGACCAAGCCTGAGTATGATGGTGGCAGCAGTATCACCGGTTACACTGTGGAAAGACGTGATCTGCCAGAGGGTCGCTGGATAAGGGCCAACTTTACTAACGTGATTGAGACCCAGTTCACCGTCACCGGCCTGACCGAAAACGCACAGTACGATTTCAGAGTCATCGCTAAGAATGCTGTCGGTACCATCAGCAAGCCGTCCTACAACAGTGGACCAATCATTGCAAGTGATGAGGTGATTGCACCTAGATTCTCCATTGACCCCGCCTTCACCAAGACAATTGTCGTCAATGCCAGGGATACATTCAAGCTCGACGCTGATGTCCATGGCAAGCCACTGCCCACAATCAAGTGGTTCAAGGACGAGAAGCCAGTCGAGAACACACTTCGACTTGAGATAAAGGACACAGACAACCATGCTATGATTGTTATCAAGGAGGCAGTGAGAATGGACGGTGGACTTTATACACTTCAGCTGACAAATGCAGCTGGCACAGAAACCATACCATTCAAGGTTGTGGTCCTGGACATACCTAGCCCATGTGAAGGACCTCTCCACATCACTGGAGTGGCTGAAGACAGATGCACACTGGTATGGCAGGCCCCACTGCATGACGGAGGCAGTCCCATTACACATTACCTCATTGAGAGGAGAGAGACCAGCCGCTTGGCTTGGACTGTGGTGTCCAACAGCTGCAGCGCAACATGCTACAAAGTAACCAAACTGCTGGAAGGCAATGAGTACATGTTCCGTGTCATGGCCGCCAACAGCTATGGAGTCAGTGAGCCTTTAGAGTCTGGAACAGTGATCATGAAGACTCCATTTGTTCCCCCTGGGCCCCCTCACATCGAGGAAGTGTCCAACATCGCCCATGATGGTATGACAATCACCTGGACAGCTCCTGGCGTTGACGGTGGAAGTGAGGTCACTGGCTATATCATTGAGAAGAAAGACAGAATTGGAATCAGGTGGACCAGATGTAACAGGCAAAAGGTCACTGACCTCTCTTTCAGAGTGACAGGCCTCTCCACTGGTCACGAGTACGAGTTCAGAGTGGCTGCTGAGAATGTGTCTGGAGTGGGCGAGCCATCCCTGCCAACCTCATACTACAAGGCCTCTGATCCCAAGTATAAGCCAGGAGCACCAGCATATGTCAATGTGATCGACACAACCAAGACCTCCATCACAGTGTCATGGGGCAAGCCTCTGTCTGACGGTGGCACGGCCATCCAGGGATTCATTGTAGAGGTCTGCAAGGCTGAGGAAGAAGAGTGGACTATGGTGACTCCACCCACTGGGCTGCGCGTCAACAAATATGAAATTACGAAACTGACAGAGGGTCAAGAATACAACATTCGGGTGTGTGCCCTGAACAAGCTCGGAGTCGGCGAGCCAGCTGCCATCTCGGGCACAGCCAAGCCAGAGGAGAAGTTGGTCGAACCATTCATTGGCCTGGATTCTGAACTGAGGAAGGGCATCGTTGTGAAAGCAGGAGCGTCTGTCAGAATCAACGTTCCATTCAAGGGAAGACCTACTCCTGAGATTGTGTGGACCAAGGATGAAGCAGAGCTACCCGAGAAGGCAGTGGTTGAGAAAGCTCTGGACCACACTCTTCTGGCCATTGACGCGAGTGACAGGAACGACTCAGGAAAATACACCCTGACCCTAACAAACAGCAGTGGCACGGTTTCTGAGGTTGTGAGTGTTAAGGTCCTGGATACACCTGGGGCTCCTTCCAAACTGGTTGTACAAGACATCAAGAAGGACTCTGTCACTCTTGTTTGGGATGCGCCATTGGTCGATGGTGGCTCCAAGATCAAGAACTATGTTATCGATAAACGTGAATCGACCAGGAAAGCATATGCCAATGTCTCCACCCAATGCACCAAGACAACTTTCAAGGTTGACAACCTGATTGAGGGGGCTCTGTACTACTTCAGAGTTATGGCTGAAAATGAGTTTGGCGTCGGCCAGTCCGTTGAAACCAAGACGGCTTCCAAGGTCTCTGAAGTACCTCTGCCTGTTGGAGCAGTCTTCCTTACTGATGTCACAAAGGTATCTGCATCTCTGGCCTGGGAGAAACCAGAGCATGATGGAGGCAGCAGGATTACTGGCTACCTCATTGAGATGTTGCCTAAAGGCACAGATAAGTGGGGAGTCGCAACAAACGTCAAGGGCACAACATGTGAGGGCACTGCCTCAGGTCTAAACACTGGAACAGAGTATTTGTTCCGTATCATTGCTTACAACGAAAAGGGAAAGAGTGAGCCCAAGCAACTCGCTGCGCCTGTCATCGCCAGCGATATGACCATCGAGCCAAGCATCAGAATGCAGTTCACCACTTACAGTGTGTTAGCCGGAAAGGACCTGAAGGTTGATTTCCCTGTGATTGGCAGGCCCAAACCTAAAATCACATGGACTAAAGACGGTATGGCTTTGAAGCGAGCCACTGTGATTAACACAGCCACAACAACTGGCATCGAGATAACCGAAGCGAGCAGTGAGGACTTTGGCTCTTACCTCATAACCGCAACCAGCAGTGCAGGCACATGCACTCTAAATATGGGCGTTATTATCCTTGAAAAGCCTGGCCCACCAACCGGTCCACTCAAGGTTCTTGAAGTGAGCAACTCCTTCGTCCATCTCTCCTGGGATCCTCCACAGTACACGGGCGGATGCCAGGTGAAGAACTACATAGTTGAGAAGAGAGACACAAACTCTCAAGAATGGCAGACAGTCACTACACAACTTGCTCGAACAGCCATCAAGGTCACAAAGCTGAAGACTGGTGCTGAGTATCAGTTCAGAATTATGGCTGAAAACAGATATGGAAAGGGCGCATCTCTGGACTCCAAGTCCATTGTGGTGCAGTACCCATACAAACCACCTGGACCTCCTTCAACGCCTCGTGTTGCATCTGCCACAAAGGAGATGATGATGGTTACATGGAATGAACCTGTCGTTGATGGTGGCAGCACAGTTACTGGCTACCATCTGGAGAGCAAGGAAAGGAACAGCATCCTTTGGAATAAACTTAACAAGACCTTAATCACCGATACTGAATTCAAGATCTGCAATCTGGAGGAAGGTGTTGGATATGAATTCAGGGTCACCGCTGAGAATATAGTCGGTGTCGGCAGGTGCAGCAAAGTCTCTGAGCCGTTTGTTGCCCGTGACCCCTGCGATCCTCCCGGAACTCCAGAGGCTGTGACTATCTCCAAGAACCTCATTAAGATCAAGTGGACTAAGCCTGAGTATGATGGCGGCAGCAAAATAAATGGATATATCGTGGAGAGGAAAGATGTGGCCTCTGAAGAGCCTCGCTGGGTCAGAGCCAACTTCACCAACATCATTGAGACAGAGTATACCAGTACCGGACTGACAGAAAATGAGCAGTATGAATTCAGAGTAATCGCCAAAAATGCAGCGGGTACCTTCAGTCCGCCATCTTACAGCTCCGGACCCATCACTGCTACTGATTTAATTGAAGCACCCACAGTGTCAATAGATCCCAAATACATGGATGTTATCGTTATCAATGCTGGAGAAAACCTGCTTCTGAGTGCTGACATCCATGGAAAACCAATTCCTGATGTTGTCTGGTTGAAGGAGGGCAAGGTGATGGACAAGGCCCTGCGCATTGAAGTGAAAACCACACAGAAGTGTGCATCTATGACCATCAAGGATGTCACCAAGCTGGATGGTGGTCACTACGACCTCCAGCTCACAAACTTGGGTGGTGTGAAAACCATTCCAATAGATGTAAAGGTCCTGGATAAACCAGGTCCTCCTGCTGGATCTCTCACTGTGACAGGCGTTATGGCTGACAGGTGCACCCTAGCCTGGGCTGAGCCGGCTCTGAATGGCGGTGCTAACATCTCCCACTACATCCTGGAGAAGAGGGAGACCAGCAAACTGTCCTGGAACATCGTTTCACCCAGTGTCCAGACTCTGTACTACAAAGTGCTCAACCTAATGGCTGGAAATGAATATATCTTCAGAGTCAGAGCAGTGACCAAGTATGGCACTGGAGATTTCCTGGAGTCTGAACCTGTGATTGCACGTAATCCATACAAGCCACCTAGTGCTCCCGGAACTCCTGAGGCAAGCCAGATTACAAAGGACTCCATGGTTCTCACATGGTCTGCGTCAGACCAAACCGGCGGAGCAGACATCGACAGTTACCACCTTGAGAAACGTGATAAGGAGAGTGTGAGGTGGACCAAGTGCAACAGGCAGAAGCTCACCGAGACCCACTTCAAAGTCACAGGGCTCATGACAGATCACTTCTATGAGTTCCGCGTGGCCGCCGAGAATGAGGCTGGAATGGGAGACTTGAGTGAGCTGTCCCTGTTTTGCAGAGCTTCCGATGCCCCCACACCACCAGGACGTCCGCACCACCCTAAGGTGACAGACTACACCAAGTCCACTGTCTCTCTGTCCTGGGGCAAACCTGATTCTGATGGTGGCGCTTATGTGAAGGGCTACATTGTTGAGATGAGGGAGTACACTCCAGGTACAGAGTCAGAGCTGGAGGAGGAGGAGGAGGAAGAAGAGGGTGCAGAAGTAGCACCGGTGGTTGGAAAGGAATGGACCATGTGCACTCCACCCACTGGCATTCAGGCTACTAAATTTACAATCACAGAAGGCCTGAAAGAGGGCATAGAGTACCAGTTCCGTGTCTGTGCCATCAACTCAGAAGGAGTAGGAGAAGCAGGTAAAGTGCGCAGCACCGTGGTCACTTCTGACAAGATAGAAGCACCTGATTGTGAGCTGGACGCTGAACTCAGAAAGGTTGTCTCTGTCCGCGCCGGTGGAAGTCTGCGTCTGTTTGTCCCCATCCGAGGAAGGCCAGCACCTGCTGTGAAATGGGAGAAGGTGGACGGAGTTATCTCTGAACGTACTACCATTGAATCCACTAGCTCATACACTATGCTTGTCATTGACGGCGTCAACCGCTTCGACAGTGGCAAATACTCCCTGACCCTGGAGAACGACAGCGGAACCAAATCTGCCATTGTTGCTGTGAGGATTCTGGATACGCCAAGTGCACCACAGGCCTTCACTGTCAAAGAGATCAAGAAAGATTCAGTGACTCTTACCTGGGATACTCCACTGATTGATGGTGGAGCTAAGATTACAAACTACATTGTGGAGAAGAGAGAGTCTGTCAGGAAGGCTTACACCGCCGTCAGCAGCAACTGCACTGCAAACATGTTCAAGATTGATGAGCTGCCTGAAGGAGGAATGTACTATTTCAGAGTCTGCGCTGTGAATGAATACGGCCAAGGGCAGATGGTTGAAACCAAAGAAATCAAGGTTTCTGAGGTGCCCATGCCACCAAGCAAGGTCTCAGTCATTGATGTCACCAAGACCAGTGTGTCGCTCCACTGGGAGAAACCTGCTCATGACGGTGGTAGCAAGATCATGTGCTACAATATTGAATTCATGCCAAAGACCGGTGATAAATGGGGTACAGCATGCACAGTCAAGGTTCCTCTTACAGAAGGCACTGTTCCTAACTTGAACACTAACGACGCCTATTTATTCAGAGTTCTTGCAATTAACGAGAAGGGAAAGAGTGAGCCTAAGGATCTGGGAGTGCCTGTAGTGGCAAAGGATGTTGATATTGAGCCATCTGTGCACCTGCTGTTCAACACATACAGCGTTAAGGTTGAGGATGATCTGGAAATTGAGGTGCCAGTGAGAGGCAGGCCTAAGCCTGTTATCTCCTGGAAGAAGGACAACCTCCCTCTGAAGAACACATCATCACTGACCATCATTAACACAGCAACCTCTTCCAAGATCGTCATCAAGGAGGCAAGCAGAGAACATGTCGGAAAATATCAGATCATCCTGGCCAACCCGGTTGGCACAGTCACAGCAGATATTGTAGTTGTGGTCCTCGACAAACCAACTCCACCTAAAGCTGTCAAAGCGGATGCTGTGACTTCAGACAGCATCACACTGTCCTGGTCTCCACCAGAGTATGACGGTGGCTGCTCCATCAGCGGCTACGTCATAGAGAAGAGAGACACAAACAGTCAAGAATGGCAGATCGTAGCCAGCAATGTTGCCAGAACATCTGTAAAGGCTTCACGGCTGACACATGGCGCAGACTACCAGTTCCGTATCTATGCTGTTAACCGTTATGGAAAGAGTTCACATGTGGAGTCCCGCCCAATCACCGCTCAGTACAACTTCAAGCAGCCTGGACCCCCTTCCACTCCCATTGTGAAACTGGCCACCAAGTCCTATATGGTTGTGACTTGGAACGAGCCTGTTGTTGACGGAGGCAGCACTGTTCTGGGCTATCACCTGGAGAGAAAGGAACGCACCAGCATACTCTGGAACAAGATGAACAGAAGCATGCTCAAAGACACTGAGTACAAAGTCAATAACATTGAGGAGGGCATGTCGTATGAGTACCGTGTCTATGCTGAAAACATTGCTGGTATTGGAAAAGCAAGCAAGGCCTGTGAAGCTGTAGCAGCCAGAGATCCATGCGACCCTCCAGGTACACCTGTGGCCACTGCTGTTACCAGGAGTTGTGTTTCTCTGTCTTGGGATAAACCAGAGTATGATGGTGGAGCCAAAGTGACTGGATACATCATTGAGCGCAGAGATCTTCCCGAAGGCCGCTGGACAAGATGCAACTTCACCAATGTCCCCGAGACCTATTATGATGTGACTGGCCTCACAGAGAACAGCCAGTATGACTTCCGTGTCATTGCCAAGAACGCGGCTGGATTGTTCAGTATACCATCTTGGAACACTGGTTCCATCACTGCCAAAGATGACGTGGAGCCACCACGCATCATGATTGATGTCAAGTTCAGAGAAGCAGTGATTGTGAAAGCAGGTGAAACACTTAAGATCAACGCTGACATTGCCGGCCGCCCCGCTCCCGTGGTCTCTTGGACAAAGGACGGCAAAGAAATTGAATTGAGGGCCAGAATCCAGATCGTTTCAACTGACACCAGCACCTCTATCACCGTGAAGGACTGCATCAGAAGAGACTCTGGACAGTATGTCCTAACCTTGCAGAATATTGCCGGCACAGTCAAAATGCCTATCGACTGTGTGATCATTGATAAGCCAGGCCCCTCAGCGGGACCTCTGGAGATCACAGGCCTTACCGCCGAGGAGTGCAACCTGTCATGGGGTCCACCTCAGGAGGCTGGTGGTGCTGAAATCACACACTACATCGTTGAGAAGCGCGAGACCAGCCGTCTGGCCTGGACACAGCTGAAGGGAGACCTCACAAGGACAAATTACAAGGTCAAAGGATTGCTCAAGGGCAACGAGTACGTTTTCAGGGTTCTGGCTGTCAACAAGTATGGACGTGGCGAGGCCCTGGAGTGTGAAGCTATCAAGGTGACGGATCCATACACAGTTCCAACCACTCCCACCGGTGTTGACATCACTACTATAACTGGAGATTCAATGACACTCATCTGGTCCCCGCCCTTCAGTGACGGAGGCAGTCCTCTCGCAGGATACGTGATTGAGCGTCGTGAAAAGACAGGAATGCGCTGGGTGCGCGTGAACAGGGAGCTCGTCACTGAATGCACAACAGTAGCAACTAAACTTCGCAAGGGCTGCGAATATGATTTCAGAGTCATTGCTGAGAACGCTGCTGGTATGAGTCCCCCAAGTGAGGCATCTGCAGTCTTAAGAGCACTGGATGCTCTTGTTGTGTCTTCACGCCCAACCAAGCCAAAGATCCTCAACTCCACCAAGGACACTGTTAGCATTGCATGGAGAGCACCTGCAGAGGACGGTGGTGCTGTAATCCTTGGCTACAGTGTAGAATACAGAGAATACTTGGGCAAACCACAACCACAGGGCGAGGAGGAAGAGGAAGAAGAAGAATATTATGAGGACGAAGAGGAAGAGGAGTCGCCAGAGGAACTGGCAAGATGGGTTGAGGCCATTCCTCTCACTAAGAGCCTGGAGTTCACCATTTCCGCACTGAAGACAGATGTAGAATATGAGTTCTGTGTGAAGGCAATAAACAAGGTTGGCAGCGGTGCCCGTAGTCTATACTCAGATCCAGCCGCAGCAATGGACAGAACATCAGCTCCGTCATTCGACGCTGACATTGAAACGCGCAAGGTGATGATCGTCAAGCACAGCACAGCATTCACCTTGAATGCGCCATTCAAGGGCAACCCTGCACCAACGGTGACATGGGCCAAGGAGGGTGTTGACCTCAAAGTCAGAGGAACCATTGATGTAACTGAATCCAACTCAAAACTGACCATTGAGAAGGCAACAAGGTATGATTCTGGAGAGTACTCGGTCACCATTGAGTCATCTTTAGGAACCGCAACACTGCCCATGGCTGTCAAGGTCCTCGACTCTCCTGGACCCGTGCTCAATGTGAAGGTCACAGCAGTGACCAGGGACTCGGCTACCCTCACTTGGGAATATCCTGAGAACGACGGTGGCGATGCTGTGATGGCCTACCACGTGGAGAAACGTGAGGCCAGCAAGAAGGCCTGGGTGAACGTAACCAACAACTGCCGCACAATGTCATACAAGGTGGAGGATCTGCAAGAAGGAGCCGTTTATTACTTCAGAATCATTGGGGAGAATGAGCATGGCGTGGGCATTCCTCAGGAGGCAAAGAGTGGCACAAAGATTACAGAGGTGCCAAGTCCACCCATGAAACTTGGAGTTGCAAATGTAACAAAGGACACCATTACTATCGCCTGGACTCGACCAGAGTATGATGGCGGCAGCAGAGTAACTGGCTACCTCATCGACGCTCTGGAGAAGGGCCAGACCAAGTGGGTGAAGTGTTGCAACGTGAAGACCGTGATGAGCCACACCATCAAGGGCCTGAGGGAAGGCGGCGAGTACTTCTTCAGAGTCAGTGCTGAGAACCATGCTGGTTTCAGTGAACCCAAGGAGATGATTGTACCCGTTATTGTCAAGGAAATACAAGAGGCTCCAGAGTTTGACATGAAGAACTACCCCAACCACAGTGTCTATGTGAGAGCTGGCTCCAACCTGACCTTTGAGATTCCTCTCACTGGCAAGCCCATGCCCAAAGTGTCAATGTCCAGGAACAACGTGGTCATCAAGGGCCACCAGAGGCTCCTGACTGAGGTGACGCCAGAGAGCCTCATCATCACGCTCAACGAGAGCACCGCCGTGGATGCCGGCAAGTACGAAATCACCGCCTCCAACGTGGGCGGAACCACCAAGATATTCATCATCATGGTTGTGCTGGACAGACCCGGAGCTCCGACCGACATCGAAGTCGGCGAGATTGGCGAGACCACCGTCTGCCTGAAGTGGGCTCCTCCGCAGTACGACGGAGGAAGCCCCGTCACTAATTACGTGGTTCTGAAGCGTGAGACCAGCACCCCCAACTGGGAGGAGGTGACGTCCAACGTGGCCAGGAGTTCTTACAAGGTGACCAAGCTGACCAAGGGAGAGGGCTATCAGTTCAGAATCAAGGCGGAGAATCGCTACGGCATTGGCGACCACCTTGACACCAGGTCAATCACGATCAAACTTCCATACACCATCCCTGGACCTCCATCCACACCGTGGTTCAGCTTAGTCTCCAGGGAGAGCCTGACCATCGGCTGGAACGAGCCAGTGATGGATGGTGGGAACACTGTGTTTGGATACCACCTCCAGATGAAGGAGCGCAGCAGCATCCTTTGGCATAAGGTCAACAAGACGGCCATCCCAGCCAACCAGTGGAGAGTGTCCAACATTTGCCCCGGTCACATCTACGAGTTCAGGGTGTCAGCTGAGAACGCAGCTGGCATCGGAAAGTGCAGTAAAGTCTCAGAGGAGGTCCTGGCTATTGATGCCTGCGAGCCCCCAGCGAACGTTCGCGTCACAGAGGTGACCAAGAACTCGGTCAGCCTGGCCTGGCAGAGACCTCCGTACGACGGAGGAGCCAAGATCACCGGCTACAACCTGGAGAGAAGAGATCCCACCAGCGGCAGATGGGTCAAGGCCAACTTCACCAACATCATCGATATGGCCTTCACCGTGTCCGGCCTGACGCTGGGCGAGAGCTACGAGTTCAGAGTCTACGCCAGGAACGCAGTCGGCTCTGTGAGCAACCCGTCTCTCATCGCCGGCCCAGTCACCTGTGTTGATTCATGTGGTGCGCCAGCCATCGACCTTCCTCCAGAGTACCTGGACGTGGTTCAGTACATGGCCGGAGCCAACATTAGGCTCAGAGTAGGACTCATCGCCAAGCCTCTGCCGGCCGTCGAGTGGTTCAAGGACGGCAAGGAGCTCGTGATGACCTCCAAGTTGTCTGTGGAGACCACATCCGACTATTCTGGTATTGTCATCAAGGATGCGACCCGTGCCGACACTGGATCATTCGACATCAAAATCAGGAATATCCTGGGCTCGGCGTCTGCGTCGATTAGAATCGAGATCCTAGACAAATGTGGACCTCCAGCCGGACTGATCAACTTCAACTCGGTCTCGGCAGAGAGGATTGTCCTGAGCTGGCAGCCGGTGCCCGAGGACGACCAGGGTGGAGCCAAAGTGACCCACTATGTGGTCGAGAGACGCGAAACCAGCCGCGTCGTCTGGTCCACCGTCTCGGACAACTTGGAACAAACATGCGTCTCAGTCGGCAAACTGGTCCGAGGAGGCGAGTACATGTTCCGTGTCATGGGAGTCAACAAGTTTGGAGTCGGTGAGCCCCTGGAGTCGGAGCCCGTCGTCGCTAAGGACGCCTTTGTCACACCCGGACAGCCTCACACGCCTTACGTTAGCGCCGCCACCAAGACCACCCAGGTGGTACAGTGGGACTCGCCCGGCGTGGACGGGGGTAGCTTCGTCACTGGCTACTACCTGGAGAGACGCGACAAGAAGAGCTCGCGCTGGATCAAGGTGCTGAAGGACCCCATCGCCGACACCAAACTGACCGTCTGCCACCTGACGGAAGGCAACGAGTACCAGTACCGTGTCTGTGCCATCAACAAGGCCGGAGAGGGACCATGCTCTGTTATTTCCGACTACTACAAGGCAGCCGATCCAGTCGATACTCCGGATGTGCCATGCAAGCTGAAGGTGGTGGACTCCACCAAGACCTCCATCACTCTGGGCTGGTCCAAGCCCGAATGGGACGGAGGCAGCGAGGTCACCAGCTACATGGTGGAGAAGATGATAGAGACAGAGGATGAAGAGAAAGAAGACGAATGGATTCTCATTACCACCAAGGGAGAGGTGAAGACCACGGAATACACCGCCCATGACCTGAAAGTAGGCGTCAACTACTACTTCAGTGTGTCTGCGGTAAACTGTGCCGGCCGTGGAGAGCCACTGGAGATGGAAGAGCCTGTCCAGGCCAAGGATATCCTGGAGGAGGCCAAGGTGGACCCAGACGTGGCCATGAGAAGTCATTACATCGTGAAGGCGGGTAAGGACGTGGAGCTGTCCGTCCCTCTGAAGGGCAGACCCGCTCCCACCACCTCCTGGAGCAAGGGAGACGAGTGCATCGACAAAGACCCCAAATACGAGTTCCACTACACCGACACCACCTCTGTGCTGGTAATGCGCGAGGTGACCAGGCTCGACACCAGCAAGTACACAGTGAAGATTGAGAATGGTGTGGGCGAGCCCAAGTTCCTGACTCTGTCCGTGAAGGTCCAGGACACTCCAGCTCAGTGCCAGAACCTGGTGCTGAAGGACGTGACCCGAGGAAAGGTCACTCTCTGCTGGGAGCCTCCTCTTCTCGACGGCGGTGCTGAGATCACCAACTACATCGTTGAGAAGAGAGACTCCGCCAAGAGATCCTTTGCCCCTGTGACCACCAAATGTACAGAGACCACATACACCATCGAAGACCTCTCAGAGAAGACTACCTTCTTCTTCCGTGTGGCGGCTGAGAATGAGAACGGTGCGGGTGATCCATGTGACACTGTTGAGCCAGTCAAGGCTACAGAGACTCCAGGACCAGTCAAGGAGGTCTCTATGAAGGATTCATCCAAAACATCTGTCACTCTCCAGTGGCTGAAACCTGACTATGATGGCGGTAGCATCATCGCTGACTATGTTGTTGAGACAAGACTCAAGGGCCAGGAGACATGGACTTTGGCCGGCTCCAGCAAACACTGTGAGTATATAGTCAAGAAACTGACCGAGCACTCTGAGGTGTTCTTTAGAGTCGCTGCCAGGAATGAGAAGGGACAGGGCGACTTTATTGAAATTGGGCCCATCAAGGTGATTGACTACATCATCACACCGGACGCAGACCTTTCAGAATACGAACATAGCACCATCAAAGTCCGCCTTGGTCACAATGTGCACATTGAGCTGCCATACAAGGGCAAGCCCAGACCTGCTGTCAGTTGGCAGAAGGACGGCCTGCCCCTGAAGGAGGATGAGCAGATCCGCTTCAAGACGACAGAGAACAAGGCCACCCTGATGATCAAGAACATCAGGAAGGACAACGAGGCCAAATACAGCCTGGTCCTGGACAACAGGGTTAACAGGAAGATATTCGGCATCCAAGTCATCACCCTGGGACCGCCGTCCAAATGCGTCGGACCCATCCGCCTGGACGAGGTGAGAGCAGAGAGCGTCACAATCTCCTGGGACGAGCCCAACGACTACGGCGGCGGTGAGATCACCTGCTACACGGTGGAGAAGCGCGAGGGCACCCAGGTCGACTGGAAGATGGCCTGCTCGAAGGTGGATAATACAGAGATAATACAATACAAGATCTGCAACCTGGTCAAGGGCTTGCAGTACCAGTTCAGGGTGCGTGCTGAGAACAGGTACGGCGTCAGCGAGCCTCTGCTCTCGCAGATGGTCGTCGCCAAGCACCAGTTCAGGCCACCGGGCCCGCCGGGCAAGCCGGTGGTGTACAACGTCACCAACGACGGCATGACCATCCAGTGGGAGCAGCCACTGTACGACGGCGGATCGCCCATCCAGGGCTTCCATGTGGAGAAGAAGGAGAAGAACAGCGTCATGTGGCAGAAGGTCAGCACGTTCCTGGTGAAGGAGAACGAGTTCAGGATCCTGGAGCTGATCGAAGGCCTGGAGTACAACTTCAGAGTCTACGCCCAGAACGACTCCGGCTTTAGCCGCATGAGTGACGAGAGCAAGACGACCATGGCCGTCTCTCCTGTCGAGCCTCCTGGAATACCGGACTACACAGACGTGACCTTTGACTCTATAACCTTGAAATGGGATGCACCCAAACACGATGGAGGCAGTAAGATAACTGGTTACACCATTGAGAAACGCCAAGGCAAGGGCCGCTGGTTCAAGGCTAACCTGACCGACGTCCATGAATCCGAGTACACAGTCACCGGCCTGACCATGAACGAACGATACGAGTTCAGAGTCATCGCCAGAAACGCCATTGGTGTCGTCAGCCCACCTTCTAACTCATCTGGCTTAATCTGTGTCCGTGACGAGAATGCTCCACCGAACATCGAGTTTGGTCCGGAATACTTTGAGGGTCTGACCGTCAAGGCGGGAGACAACATTAAGGTCAAGGTGAGCATCACCGGCCGGCCCAGCCCCAAGGTCGTGTGGTACAGGGACGGCGTGTTGATCACCAAGAGGATGATGGATGTCCTCAACGTGGCTGGATCCAGCACGCTGTTCGTCAGAGACGCTGACCGCACACACAAGGGCCTGTACACCGTGGAGGCCACCAATGGATCCGGAACCAAGAAGGCCAAGATCAATATACAAGTGCAAGACACGCCCGGGGAGCCTGTGGGACCCATCGTGTTCTCCGACATCTCCGAGGGCAAGGTCACTCTGACCTGGAACCCTCCAGAGAACGACGGCTGCTCAGAGGTCACCCACTACATCGTGGAGAAGCGTGAGACCGCCAAGATCTCCTGGGCCCTGGTGACCGACGAGTGCTTCGAGTGCTCGTACAACGCCACCAAGCTCATCAAGACCAACGAGTACCAGTTCAGGGTCTCTGCCGCCAACAAGTTCGGTGTCGGCAGAACAATCGAGTCCAGCCCCATCATTGCAAAGATGCAATACACTACTCCCGACTCTCCGGGCACTCCCGACGCCACCGAAACGACAGGCGAGTCCATCACCCTGTCCTGGCTGGCTCCCACTAACGACGGAGGCAACCCCATCCAGCATTACGTTCTGGAGAAGCGCGAGAAGAAGACCGTCCGCTTCTATAAGGTGGTGAGCAAGAAGCCCATCGTGGAGTGCGGCCACAAGGTCACCGGCCTCACCGAGGACATGGAGTACGAGTTCCGCGTGATGGCCGTCAACGACGCCGGCGTGGGCGCGCCCAG
>OOFJ01020106.1:0-17296 GCA_900323375.1 Benthosema glaciale | reverse complement strand
GCGGATTGTTACCGTTATTGCCATTCTCATCTTCAGCAGCAAAGTCAACCCCATTCTCCAACAGTACAGAGCAAATAGTAGCCAAGTCCTGCTGGGCAGCCAAGTGTAGGGCTGTTTGCCTGTGTTTGGTCACTTCGTTCACTTTGGCCCCTGCAAGCAGCTGGAAGTGCATAACATGTATAACATGCATAAACAAAACAATGTACCCAAATCTGTACCAGAGTCCCAGTACATGTCATGTACTGTAGCAAATATAGTCACTCAGCATGAATAAAGTTACAGTTCCGTTTACCAGATTGCGGACAATGATCTCCGAGCCCGCCTGGACAGCCAGGTGAAGTGGAGTGAGTTTGGCCGAATCCTGCACCCTGGAGTTGACGTTGGCCTGGACGCTGATGAGGAACAGGACACTCTCAATGTCCGAGTTCTGCACGGCAACGTGGAGGAAATTACGCCCCTTGTTGTCCACCTGAACAGAGATGAAAAGGATCAGTTAGGATCCATCATACCAAAGGGGTGTGTGTATGTGTGTGCACGCGCTACAGTACCTGCTCAGCAGCCCCAGGCTCTCTCTTAAGGATTGCCTCAGCAGCCTTGTTGTTCTTGTGGGTCATGGCGCAGGCAAACGGGGTCATGCCCTGACGGTCACGCATGTTCAGACGTATCTCCGGATGGGAAATAAGCAGCTGGATAATGACACTGTGCTGGTTGCTAATGGCAATATGGATAGGAGCTCGGCCCTCTGCATCCTGGGGAATGCAAGATTAGACAAAGAGAAAGAACGATGTGAAGGTGAAGGATGAGTTGGGGTGGGAAGGCCATCTACAAGGGAAAGAGTACATTGCAATATCAGGAAAACACTAGTCTGTGATTCGACCGAGACGAACCTGTGCGTTGACATTGGCCCCAAACTCCAGAAGGCACTGCACCACGTCATCCAGCCCCCAGCTACCTGCGAGGTGGAGGGGGGACTGTCCATCCCGAGCTTCTTCATCGCCCTCCCCATTAGCACCTGGCCGTCTGGCGCTATTCACGTCACAGCCACTGCACACATGGACAGATGAAGGATATGACGGAATGTCAGACTGGACACACTGACAGCAAGCATATCCAGTCACCACCGTTAAAGTCAACCAGAGTCAGTAAAAAAAAAGAATTGGCTGCTTGCAGGGAGAAAACGTATGCCATTGGTACGATCTAAAAGTTTGACAAATTATGTGCAACCACAGAGGGAAGAGAACCAAGCTGTCATGCTACTGTATATATTTTGGTAAATAATGTGCCCAGCTGCAGCCATTATGTGTGCAAGTGCTGTGGAGCCAGACCTGCGGATGAGGAAGCAGGCCGAGGTCTCATTGTTCTCATCTATGGCCCTGTGCAGAAGGCTCTGCAGGCAGCCTGAAGGACCAGGGCCCCAACAGGTGGCATCACAGCCATGGCGCACCTAGCAGGGAAAATGCAGGAAATGTGGACACAGAGTACAGTAAATTAACAGTAATTTGGCACTGTATAGAAAATATTCATTCTGTAGCACCGTCAACAGGACCTATACAGATTCTAACTGATGGCAACCGGCAGGTAATTTGTTAGCTCTTTGCCCATGGCCACCTGTTTCGAATGTTACCAACCTATAATCACACGTATGTTCTTATCAAGACCATCCAATGCAGCCAGTGTAGACATTTCCACATACTGCCTACTGTGAGTAGGCGACTAGGAAATGCAGAAGTGAAATTACTGCCGCCGAAGCGAAAACATTGTGAAACTGACCGTTAAACACTGATCAATGACACGTCGGACAACGGCTGACGTCGTCAGTATGTGGAAATGTCCATACTGGCTGCATTGAGTGGTGTTGATAACGGATGATGTTGAATACAGAGATAACCGCTCCCATGGCTGTCATTTAATTACTGTGGCATGTGTACGGCAAAACACACCAATGTGAACAACGCCAATACCCAATAAGAATAAATGACATCTACTTTCATCTCATGGTTCCATCATGTTTGGTTTGGGCGTGTCTCACCAGTGTAGATGCAATGTCTTCCAAGCCATTCTCCAGGGCCAGCCAGAGGGGAGGGTCACCTTTCTCGTCCACAACAGACATGTCTGCTCCTCGTGTGCAGATGGCATCCACTACTAGGGGAAGCTGGTTACTGATGGCTAGCTGCAGGGGTGTCTGGCTTTCTTGAGTCCTTGAAAGAGGAGCAAAATGCATTAAAAAGGGAAACTTTGCAGATCTTTAACCTACATTCCGATGACAATCATCATTGGCTGTACCTTTCCGCAATTTGCGCAGGCATAATACACAGAAGGGTATTTTTTGCCACATGAGTTATATGATCAAACATCGTCCTCAACACTAGCCACATTTCTATCCACTGAAGCATAACATGTTAGTGACTGATCTTACCGAACATTTATGTCAGCCTGATGCTCCAACAGGAACAGGGCACTCTTGCTGTCCTGTCTTTGGATGGCCATGTGTAACAGGGTTTGGCCATTTGACATGGTGTCATTGATGGAAGCCCCTGAGCCCAACAGCTGAGCCGCTATGGTGTGCATACCTGACGGGGACAGATATTGTATTTATTTAATAGCACATAATCGTAATCAAACACTTTGTGTCATTCAAGAAGAAACATCTTAGTACTCTATTAACACATGAAACATGTCAAAATTATCAGATCTACAAGCTCATAACACACTCCACATTCCTCTCCTAACATGTGTAGTTCATAAGTCAGAGTACAGTAAATAAGACCACAATCACATGTGAATGACGACAGACAGGTCCAACTGTGTACCGTACCTGTCCAGAGGGCCAATCCCAGTACTGTCTGGTCCATTGAGTCTTTGAGACTGAAATCTGGGATAATTTGAAAGTTGTTTGTGGCATGAAGTGCATTGGCTGGAACAGGACAGTGAAGGAAATAAATACAATTAGTGCACATCTAGTAATGACCATTTAGAAATATATTAATAATATTGCAGGTATTTCACATGACGTGTCCAGTCACGCCATTTAGTATACAGTACACATCCAATATCGTTTACACTGCTCACACCAGGTCTGATCCTACATATCTTATTTTATTTTCAGAAAACTAGAAGGGTCTCTTTCACCGACTGTTTACCTTTTCCTGCGTCATTTTGTTTTTGTTACTTTATGCTTTGATATATACTAGTCTATTCGGGGCCATGCAAGTTTGGAAACTTTCTTTTGTTTAATATACCTTTCAAATTCCTTGTTAACAATACTTAACCAATTAACAGATTCGGACTCCAATTAGACCCCTCTCAATTATATCCGCCATATTGCTGTAGAATTTCTAAAACTGCCCTCTGTGCTGACCTTTCTGCTCCAGGATGACAGAGACCACGTCTGAATGGTTGTGAGAGATGGCCATGTGGAGGGGGCTCTGCAGCGCCACCCCATGGGCATCTTCAGACGAGGCCTTCTGGGTCTGAAGGTTGGGGTTGGCCCCCTGCTGGAGGAGCTCCGCAGTCAGACTTGCCAGGCCACAGCGACATGCTGTATGGAGAGGAGTCTCACCCTGTATCATAGAGGCGGGAAGGAAAAGCATAATAATAAGTAACATTTGTGATTTCATAGCACAAGTCCTGCGATATGTAGTTCAAGGACCATATCGGTGGTCTTTGCATGTTAAACATGCAAGTCTTGGGAATTCAATATTGGGCGAGTACACATGCATCGCTACAAGTATGCCGACAAAGTCAGTCTGCTAACCGGGCGGGGCGAGAACCGGTCTATTAGTATTTGGAATACATGAAATGTGTGTAAGATCACAGACATTCTAGGGCTAACTCACTGTATACTTGACATTACACCTGACCATTTCCCAATGCATAGTGTGGGTTGTTAAGATTTTTGAGGAAGCCATTCATGTATGAAAGTCAACTTTCAGAGAGGACAACAGGTTGACAGTGGCAAAAGAATGTATGGATACAAATAAGAAAATGTGTCTATAATACAGTATATGTCACATGTGCATTGAGATGCACTCAGTGCCAATAAAAAAATCTGATGAATCTGCAAAAAAAGTGCAGAAAAAGTGGTAGACATATAATATACAATATAAATGCAACATATTATTTTATCATAAAATAACTAATTCTCAATCTGAGCTTAAATGTGAACACTAGGAGGTGGTGATTGCAATTGACAGCCCCCCAAATGATCCCCTGGGTATGTTTGATACCCTTTTAATAACTAGGGTATGGCCAGTATGGCCCTCCAAATGTATAGATGAATGTAGTTTTTAGAATGCACAGATGTCCCATCATGCATTAATGCCTGCTCCACAGTACAGAATTAGGCCGATGCAAGGACGTCTTCTGCTGCAAAGGTGTGTGTGTGATAGGAGCTTGTGTAACTTTGTGATGCAAAGGATTGAGAGCAACATTCAACTCTTAGCTTGTGTTTAATCGTTTTTTACAGGGAAACATGTGACTCCCAGCACTCACCCATTTGTTGACATGGTTGACCTTTGCCCCGTGAGTAGCTAAGAAGAGGGTGGCCGCCTCATTGCCTGCCACTGCTGCTCTCTGCAGGAGGCAGTTTTCTGGAGTGGGAGAGGAGGGAGAGTGAAAGAGGAGAGGAGTGAACATGTGATAAAAGGTGGAGCCAAGCTGCTATTAAATGGATGCAACAATCTTGAGTGTCTTTAACAGTACCTGTGGTAATGTCCGGCGCATCTGGGTTGCTGCCCCTCTGGATTAGCTGAGCTGCGAAGCTGTTCTCGTCAAACGAGGTGCCATTCTCCACTGGTGCCTCATCCTCGAACGGGTTTACAGAGTTGTCTGCAGAGACTGTGATGTACTGTAGGGCCAGCCACAGGGCCGTGCTCCCCTCGTGGTCCTTAAGCTCCAGGTCAAGCCTGACAGGCGAGTGCAACACAACGGGGGGTTATACCAGATTTCTGTGTGTGTTTTTTTTTTCTGTTAAGAAGGCCATGGGAAATTGAAGGTTTCTTAATATGACTCACTGTTTGCACTGTAGGAGTTGGCTGAACACGGGCTCATTCCCTGATGCCACCGCTTCGTGCAAGGGGGTTCTACATATGAGGAAAGAGAATTTCGTGATATTACAATACACTGCTGGCAGAAATGTTAGATCTGCTCTCTAATGCATCAAACTAGTTGCTTATAAATAATGTTCATTGTGTCATTTATTTATTTTATGTTCAAGGCTTAGTTTGAATAAGACTGGTACACTCTGGACACACACCTCCCCTTGCTGTTTTGACTATTGGGGTTGGCTCCAGTCTTGAGCAGGGCCTCTGCAATCTGGGCCATCCCACTCATGACCTCTGCAGTGTGTTTTTTGGGGCTGAAGGAGCAGACCAGATGCAGGGGGGTCTCCACTGCCCCCACCGTGGCTGCATTCACCTGGGCAGAGTGGCGGATCAGGAAGGTAGAGGCAAACTCGTCACCTGGACGGGGCGGGAGAACAGCGTGAATATCAGACTCTCACTCAAAACCTTTAAGGTTCCCAATTCCCATCAGGTTGCATGACATACAGTATTTGCAAAGTGCAGAACTAGAATACAATCTGCACTCTCAGTAATAGTCTAGAGTCTGGTTTAATAATGATACAGGATCCGCAGCAGCAGTCAAAGCGTACAGATGCATTCCGGTGTGCACAAATTTGGTAAATTCCTACACTGACGAAGGCCTGCACGCCGAAACGGGTCAAAGTCATACACATCAGATCAGATGGATCTTTGTCGGTTTTGTTCTCTACATGTAAAGTGTCTTGAGACAACTTGTTGTGATTTGACACTTTAATAAAATTGAATTGAAAAACAAAAACAAAGGAGAGGCAGACTGCAATGCTTAAAACGATGTGATGCTTTAAACCGATGATGACGACGACGACGGGTACAGAGCGATGTTTATATTGCGCACACAGCAGCAACAACATGCCGTCAGTGTGGACACTGTTCAGTGTGAGCTGTTGAATTGCCTGGCTGATCAAGGAATGAGAAGTTAAGTGGCTACTAGGCCACCAGGAAGGAATTTTTCACAGATTTTTCATTCCAAAAGTTTTTTTCCTATACGTTCACCCTCAAACATACCTCGTTGGATGGCTTTATGCAGGAGGCTCCATCCACTCTGGTCTACCATATCCACATCCGTTTTGTTATTCACCAGTGTGGTAGCAATGCTCTCCAGTTTGCGAGAGAGTGCTAAGTCTAATGCCAGGTCTCCGTTGTTGTCTAGTTCGTTCAGCTTGCCTGGCAACTGAAATAAATCAGAAGAGAATGCGATTCAAGAAAATCATCAGTAGCTGAATTTAACTTAACCCCGTCCCCCCACCGTCCCCATCATAGAAGGACAACTCTAGATAACCATCTTGACAACTGACCTGTGAATCCATCTCCATGAGGTAAAGAAACACTACATCCTCCCTCTCCACTTTGATGGCTTTGTGGAGCGGATACTCCGTTTTGGACTTGATCATCTTGTAGAGGAGCTGGGCACTCATGGTGCTGAAGTCTTCTTTCCTCAGGTCATCCTGGTAGGAAAGGTCGGAGGAAAACACTTTATTTTGAAACCAGCACCAGAAACCCCAAAACAAATGACTTCAAAGTGAAGTCCAGAGACCCCCAGGGGTACTTGAGGGGGTTACAGGTGGTACCCAGCTAAACTTACTTTTAAGTAATACATTACTTTTATAAGTAATACGTTATTTGTGTCAAAAATCGTGATTTCTGGGGGATTTTAGAGGGTGTCCATGGACAAATACATTTCCTGAAACAGAAAACGACAGGTGCAGAAATTACCCTTTTCTATATTGCAGTTTAGACTGCTCCTGAGAATGACTAATACAAGACTAAAACTACTTATGAAACTGAAACTACTTGAAACTACTAAAAACTAAAACTGAAACTACTTCAGTAATATATTCAGTCAGTCTGTCATTAAACATCAAACAAGTACAATGAAAAGCAATGTCAGATTTGTCCCTCTCCTAGTCAAAAACATAACCATGACTTACTGTATGCCTATCCCTAATTTTCATGGAGCATACAGCAGGCTGTGGACTACATACTGTGGCTCTGGTCAAAACTCAATGTATAAATAGATATAGATGAGACACTACTAATACAAACTAAGGAAAATGTACATCGCTCACACAGTTGTGAAAGTGAGGGCAGACGCAAAACAAATTAAAGCATCAACTTAAATAATTCACCTCATGCCTTGTGCAAAAAAGAACATTGTGGAGGTACTACATAAAAGTATATACAGTATTGTCAAACTCAGAAGATCTTATGATGCATTTCTTTCACGTCACTGTCCAGAAAATCATTCTTATAAACATAGAAGAAATGAAACAGTGTCTATATTATTAGCACCCCTTCCCACACACACACACACACACGCACACACAATAAGTTGCCCAATCAGCCAGTAAAGAAAAGTGCCTCACCCAGTGACTAGCTATGATTTCCCCACAGTAGTTCATCAGTGTGGTGGCATCGAGCTCCTCAGCCGTTTGATAGAAACGAATACAGTTCCTAACATTAACGGACGACATCACACCTTTCTCGCACCTGCCCCAAAGGAGAGACAATTACATATTTGCACCAACCAAATTGACTTGCCAAATCAATCTGTAAAATAAAAGGCATGGTACTATAAGAGCACAATTGCTGCTGCAGGAATCAGCGAGACTGCAAACTATACTTCTCAGTAGAAACAGACTACCGGTTTGCTTACCGCTCTCTGAGCAGATGTAGTTGGAAGCGGTTGGCCAGCTTCATCAAGTCAATAAGAAAGGCATCGTCCCCACTAAGCTCCAAGTCGTCAGTGTATGCCCAGTGCAACATCGCCACGGCAACTTCTGGCTTGGCATCTGGACCACAATTGAGTGATAAACGTTCAAAAGGAGAGTGTTGAGCTATTGTCATGCTAGAAATCTAACCAACAATGAGTTGTATGTGGAATAAACACTGACTGGCCGGTGTTGTTAGAGCTCCACTGCTCACCTGTTAGGTCCAGTTCTGAGGTGGCGGCCAGGTTGGCCAGACTCCAGACATCACTGCGAGCTGCCAACACAAACTTATGGGCACTGTACTCCTCCCCTGTGACTTTTACCTTCAGATCACTGCAAAAATGTGGCCACAATATCACTGCAACATCTTACAGTAATATTTATATATCACACATAAACCAACAATTTTTAAATGTTACATTTAGATTCATGTAGTGCAGAAACAGCCTTCAGATGGCTCAGTCACAGTAGACAAGCTGACACTTGTCTGATAAATGCTGTTTTGTTTGGAAGGGAAGGGATACTGTAAGACAGGGTACAGCTGCACATATTACCTGTGTCACTCACAAGGCCAAACCACACTAATGCAACTAGCTGCACCACCTCCTTGCAACAAAACAGTTTTAGTGTCAACCGCACCAATGCAACTACCATTGGGTATAATGGTTGCAAGTAGTTGCATGGCAAATCATTGGTGTGGTGTGGACGGTTGAGTGGGCTTTAAGGGTAAACAATCCGTAGGCCTATTGTGGAAAAATAAGTAGCGGCGTGTTGCACTGAGATTATTATGTAGGCATTTTGACTCATGTCAAATACAAATGGTTCTAGTCTGGAACCAACACACTTACAACACACTTACACTCTGAATGAAAGCTACCCGTGTGTCACGGTTGTACTCGTCCTTGTATTGAAACCAATTGGCTACCATAATGATCATCTCCCTCACCTGTACTGTTCCTGCTGATAGAGGTCGGCTACGATGTTCAGCAGTCGGCTGATGAAGGAGTCTCCAGCAGCAGCGTTGGAGGAACCCTGGCTGGAGGCCTGAGCGGCCAGCACGGCACAGCGTCTTTCTGTGTCGGCCAGCTTCTGCTGCATCTTCACATACTCCTGCCTGAGCAGGGCCAGGTGCTTCTGAAGCTTGGCCACCTCCTCTGTCCCAGGTTATGGCACAGGAGCACAGTGAAAGGAGGAGACAGAGGACACGGTGAGAAGAAACCAGGTTAGCGGAGAACTATTTCTGTTGCTGCACTTATTTAGGCCTGCATTGGTTTTGCAGCAAGGCTAACATCAATGTAGACTTATCAGTTATTTATAGCCAATGCTGATACAATTGTACAAGTGGAAAAACCTGCTTTGGGACTATGTAGATGTTACAGTTACCGTACGATATCACTCCTAAGATTATCTGTTTAATGTGTCTGTAACTTGTCTATAAATAGACAGCAAAATTGTAGAGCAACAGTGAGGGATGAGAGGCGGCAATGAGCTAGATTTGCACCCACAAGAATTAAACTTTTCATTGTATTTACTATTTGCCAATGACAGCCTAGCCACCAAGATGTTTTGTCTATTCTATTACATGACATGGCCTCTTGTCTGCACAACACTTCAGGGTCACTTCAGTTGTCCTGGTCCAGAAACTTTAATTTCTCTCTCTGTGTGATCCTATGATAGAACTTTGTTCGAAAGCTGTCTGAAACAGAATACAATGAGGGTGGTTGTTTTTGAGTCATTTCATTCGCAGAAATGACTTCATTTCCTTCAGCTTTTCTGCAGAGCGGGGTGTTACGAGTGTGATTCAAGTTTAAGCCTGGATTGCACAGAATGTCGCTGGGGCCCACTTCACTTCCTTCCATTTCAACCAGAAGTTTTACTGGGGGCAGAATGCTGAGGAGGCACATTATTTCGCCTTCCCTCGTAAACCGTTGCTGGCATCATTACTGGTCATGAGGTGCAGAGGGGGAGTTTCTCAACACCACCTGACCACCCCAACACAGGAAGGGTTCTGTGCTGAACCCAAGAGCTTAGGGACAAAATTATTAATAAAAGTACCAGTCCAACTTCAAACACACACCATTTTCCATATTGTTGCAGAATAGTATTTAAAATATGCCTAAATAATGCAAAGTTGTATTTGATTTATTTGGGGGAAGCCAATTAAGTGATTATTAATCAAGTCTTGGTACTTAAGGAAACTCCACCCCAAATGGTCACGTTACCCATGAAATGTAGTCTACTGTACTGGGCAGTTGAAATCAACAAGTCCAAAGAAAAGCACAATTTAATTTCAAATTAAATATTGCTCTATTCCCATAGTAGGATAATCGCTCTTGGTGTTTGGCCTCTTTCGCTTTTGTGCATATTTTCATCTGAACAGGCACACAGCGTGCCTTGAGATCCTAGTATATATTATATGGCAGCAATAATTTAATAGCACTCTATATAGCAGTGGAGATGACTCCTGACACGGAGTGACACCTGTCCAGTGGACACTCTGTCCTCTAACATTAACCAAACAGATTGAAAGAAACAATTGTAAATGAAGCACACGGTTGTTATTATTAGGTTATGTTGACAGTCATAACCGCGCAGGACAGAGTGCGAATGAGTGAGCTTCAAATCAGTTAACATTTCACTACCTATAGGCAAATCATCGCCAATCAACATTAAATTGTCCAATTTGTACAAGTTAAAGTAATGGTCGTCCATTGCTAAACTAAAACAGACAGTCGAACCTGAACCACCTATATATTATTATGTCATGACTTGCTTGACACCCTCCTCCGAATAGTAAATATAATCGCGCTAGCAGCAACATCTACGGTACGCTAGCAAGCAAGCAAGATCAGTTTGCCCGAGAAGAGTGAGTGACGCCATGCATGATTTAAGGCTTTTAGGTAAAAACAGACGTCAATATCAGTTAAATACGCATAGCACAAACGACGGGGGTGGTATAGCATTAATGTGTAAAAAAAGGAAAAATTCTATCTCATACCTTCCGCCATGTTTCTCAGCGCTGCTGCTCCTCAGCTCAGTCTGTAGTGTCCGTGGCCTCGTCGTCGCTCTGTATCGCGATATCATATGACGATGGAGGAACAGCCCATCTCTGGTCCATGTGCAGCATTGATCGTACTACCTTACCTCGCGTCACCAGGCTTTTGCTTTCTAGGTACTACCAGAGCCATAGACATACAGTATATCTATGACTAGAGCCATGCTACTAGTACTAGCAGGGGAGCCGGGGAGGGGACTCGTGTTATACTATTATTTTGTGTAAAAAAAATAAAATAAAATAGAATAGAAATAAATCTTTATTTTTAGACATAGGCCCGCCTATGCAGAAAAGCAGCCAGGTACCTGACATGCCCCTGCCCTTTTGGCTCAAGTCGCCCCAAAGAAAATGGCAGGCTGTAAAATAATTTGATGATCCATGGCCCTTATCAATATTATATAGTGTATTAGTTATATAGTGTTTACATTGTAATGACATATTACTTATTTTACTGTCCAATGACATGGGCAAAGTTATATATGCTCAATAGCACAATACATCCAATGTAGGCCCTCTAAAATTACTGATGTGAAATGAGGGGCGGTCAGAACCCATAAAAAGACCACCCCCAATAATGTTCTTGGGTTTGGAAATTGGCCCCCTGCCCCCTCAGTGCTCTCTGCACAGACCTGTGAAAAGGATCCCTTAATAGAATATGGATTTATTATTGTATTAGACTAATTACAAGCCTATACATTAGTTGATGCTCTGCAAACCACCTGGAAGGCTGGAAATGTTGCTCGAGTCATAAGCCTAGTGCTGTGTGCTACTCATGTTCGTTTGTGAAGGTAAACCTCTCCAAAGGATATTCAGAACGAATACAAGACAGGTGGGCACTAGGGAGCAGGACATCTGTGCACCATATGTTTGGGGTGACTGGGCAAAAAATATCAAAAATGTCAAATGATCAATGATAGAGAAAACATATCTAAACAGTGCACTATGAAATTATAGAAAAATATAGTAGACTACTGTCTACTATACTATATAACAGAACATTACACTATATTTGTTTTTAGCTAAACTAATATTGTATTTTTACTTCATTATGTTGGAGCCTATATATTGTACACAAAATTGTGTTGCAGAATACACTTTTCATAGATAGCTTCATAATGTTGAGTTCATGTTAATGTGTGAATTCTCAGACTAATTTAACCATTTAAACTGTTAATACTCAGAATAAACTTTTCACTCTGTACTTATTCCTCTACACACACACTAAACCCCTTTGCTGAAAATAACCGATAGATCTGTAAATCTGATATTTATATACGGAAGTTAACATTTCAAATGGCCATAACATGTGACCATTGCCATTTGTATTTGATTTGAAGGCAGCATAGCAGCCTGAAAATCTAAGATTAAAAAAACAAGGTGCAGTGCAGGTGATGTTCTAAAATGTGGGAGTCAACACGTTCCATGCCCTTCAAAAGATTGATGTACAAATTTGAATGAGTCTCAAAATTCTATTGTCATGCTGCCGTCAATACTCCTGTATTTAAAGGGGCATTCCACCCATTTTCAATATTTTACTGTCATTAATATACCTTAAATGTTGTGTGGACATAATAAAAAAAAAGTCCCCCCATTTTGTGTTTCTTAGAAAACACATGAAAAAAAACATTAACATGGTGAATCACATATTGATGACATCAAGATGTGATTCACCATGTTAATGATTTTTTTCCCCAGACCTCCATTTTATTATGCCCACAAGCTCTGACAATATTTTGGTGTTTATAACATCTATACTGTAAAATGCCGTATAGCTTGTTTCTTTGACTTATTCTTGCTCGTGTTTCAGTCATCAATTCCTGTATCATCCAAAATACCGGTCAATGAAATGCACAAGACATATTGAAAAAGTCATATTTTAGAAGAGCTCACTACAGGTGACAATTTCATAACATGAAAAATATACATCAGTATTTTGTCTTTGTACATTAGGCAAAAACTGTAATAGTCCAGAGAAAATAGACAAAAAAAATGAAAAGAAAATAATTGAGGATCAGGAGAGAAAGGGAGGAAAAAGAACATGGGCATACATACTGTATACACAAACACTCTTAACATTCGCAAACCAAATCCAAACATTCTGGAAACATAAAGTAAACTAAGGTTAAAGCATGCACAACAATTCCTATCTAGGGCAACACATAAGGTAAGGATGCACGATGTCAAGATTTTGGTCAATATCCCATAACTTCCATGGACGAATCGACGCAGATATCGTGGCAATACCGCCATCAATCTTTCACTAGTGGCCTTTATCTAGTTATACATGACCAAAAGAAATCCTTATTCATTATTCTTGTGTGTTAAGTGTCTGTATTCACTGAAGAGATGCAGATTACAGACACTTTCTCCAGTGTAGGGTAGGCTAGGCAACTGTTCCATGAATGTGTCAGTGTAGTCAGCACATCGGGAAAAGATTGTACATCCCAATTCCCAAAAACGGATTATTGTGCAATAATTGGCCAAAACCGAAATATCATGCATCCCTTATAAAGGAAAAACAGATGATGCTAAAATAGAACATTGGAGAAATAGACCCCAAATCAACCAAACTTTTATCACAATAAAAATGAAATTAAGACATGTACACTTCACACAAGGGGGAGTTATTGCTACACCAAAATATTACCAATATTCTAATTATACATCATCCTCATGAACTGGACTTAAATAAATTCACACACACAATTTTCAAGGTGTTAAACAATTTCTCCAACTTTTCCGATATTTGTTTTTTTACTCTTGTTAAATGCAGGGTGGAGTTGCCAAGCATTTTTCAGGAGGCACTTTTGAAAAAAGATGTGGAAAAACTTTCAAGCATGCATGATCAATGATGGGCAATTGGGCATGTTCCCTTTCCAAAGGCAACTGATCAGGGTGGTTAAGAGTTAAGACCCATAATGAAGAAACATCCATGTACCCATATCCAATGTTAAGTGCTGAGACTGTGAGAACTCATAACAGAGACATGCTTTGTGTATTCCAATATACCTACCAGCATTCCACCAACTACCTTTCCCCATTAATGTCATGATTCACAACTTCCTAGAACCAATCCTGCTCTGTAGAAGTGAGATTCCTCAACAGTTTCAGGTTCTTCCCTGCCTTCCTGTTAAAACAATCTAAACAGAACTAATAAACACTAGAGATGATAATGGGGAAATTTTACTAAAACCTCTCAAAACATTACCTAAACAAGCGCTACTCATTTGGTCTAAGTGTGTTGCTGGATGGAAAGTGAGTTTATATATTATCCGGTTCCGTCTGTGCTATATACAGATCTTTACAATATTTTCCTGAATGTTGAAGCAGTTCATAGACTTCCAAAATCATTTTACCATCTTTTGTTGTTATTGAGTTGGCACTTGCTTGGCGAGTTTCTGTTAGCCATTGTAGTCACTGTTATGTTGTATTGCAGCCTATTGTAGCCAACCTGTTCCTACCCAAGTCAGGGGAAGGCCTGGCTAAAGATTGGAAGAGTGCAGCAAAAACAGTGCCATGTTGATTTTCAATTGAAGACCTGTTGAAGACAAAAAGAATACAATTAACCTTTCTATAAAAAGTAGGGAACCACCTACAGCATCTTATTGTTTTCTTGTCCATTTTAACACAGTCAACTTGCAACTCGCAATACGTTGCTAACCCCAGGCTGTAGCTACTAGCTGGTGTAGAATAGAGGCTGTCTGAGAATCAGACCTTTGGAGCAAGACACTTTAGCCCCAACAGCTCCGCTGTGCAATAAATATATATTTTTTTGTATCACAGCTTTGGGCTTTTAAAGGCACTGAGTTATGGCCTCTTGTAAACCCATTTAGATCTGAATGCAACATCTGTGAGTATACAGAGGATATAGAGTGTACAGGATACGTTAGCTATAGTAAAGTTAAATCTCTATATGCCAATATTATTCACAGCTATAGCGTGTTTGTTCAGTAAGAGGGTCTCTCCATCTCTTTGGTAAACGTAATACATTTTCAGATCAGGATAACAATTTTATCCAATCAGGAGAGGGAATGGCCAAAAGATCAAAGATCAGATATCAGCTTTAATTGTTGTTCTAATTCCAATCGAGTCCTGACTTGAAAATGCATTTTGTAAGAGCCGGAGCGGCCCCTGCTACTGAACAAACACACAGTACTATAGCAATAATGATCAATAATCTGAATATTTACACTTCTTTTAACAAATATCACTGTTTCACCCCCCTTAAATAAATCACATAATGTACACTATTCATTCTTTAACATTTCAGTACTGAAACCAAAGACTGGGTTAACAAAGTCAAAGTCAGTCCATTAACACATACCCTGAAAACGTGAAGCCAGAACTTTGCTAAATATCACTCAAAAGCAGTTTCTTGGCTCTTCCGTACACAACGGGCAACTTTCCTCTTGAATTCTCCATGTCTGTCCTCCCTCCACTCTTTCTGCAGAAGGAAATTTGAGAAATCATTTTTAAGCTTTTTGTGTAAATTATTGATGTGCACTAGAATTTAAGTGTGTTGTTTTTCCCCCTTGTGGTTTAGTTGAATTTTAATACACAATTTACAAGAAATGAGAAAAGGTGAGTGAAGGCTATGGCAGTCTTGGCTATTCCAAAGTTTAAGATTAAAACAGAATCACAACCGAACAGGGCTTTTCCTTTTTTTCCCCCTACAGTTTACATGTAAATGGTGCATTTATATAGCGCCTTTATCCAAGGTGCTTTACATAGTGCATTACATTCACCCATTCATACACCGATTGCAGCTGCAACCATGCAAGGCACAACCAGCACATCGGGAGCAATTTGGGGTTCAGTGTCCAAGGACACTTCGACATGTAGACAGGAGGAGCCGGGATTCGAACCGCCGACCCTTGGATCATTGGACGACCTGCTCTACCTCCTGAGCCACAGCCGCCTGTACTAAATAATAATAAAAAGACTGTTTTAATGTCCAAGGACTTGTCCAATAAATAGGCACATTAGGATCCATGGCTGCTTGGAATTAAGAAGAATATTTAATTCAAGTAAACATCTGCATTTAAGAATACACTTACTGCAGCGTCCACGTTTGCTGGCGAGTCCCCATTTGGGTCTGCAAGCATAGAGATAACACTAATCATAATGGTTTCCACTGTGTGGATGGGCAGCCAGCGTTCCTCTGGTTTCTCATAGCCGTACTTATCCTCCCCAGGCTCGTGCAAAATAGAAATACATACATCTCCATTCTTGTCAACTGGAAGAAAAAATATGTATTATTTATTTTTTAATCATGAAGCAGGATATGGTGTTTGAAAAATAATCCTCTGTCAGTGTATATTCGGACAATTTCTATAATTAAATTATCCAGGGCACTGCACTCCCTCCCTGTGGGGGTGTGGAACACGTGTGTCGAATTTGAAGTCGGTGGGGCTAACGGTTCTCGAGGTACGTGGATTACAGCCATAGACACGTACGTACGTACATACAGAGATATGGTGCATGCATTTATAGATAGATGTAATAACTTGGTCTCAGTAATAGAAAACACTAGAAAAAAATCACTAGAGATAATAGTACCTGGGGCACTTCAGGAGACTACACAAATAAAATATATGTGACATTATTTCACTTCAAGGGGTGGGCAACTGGGCATATACAGTATACAGCTCCTTTCCAAAAAATTAGAATATCATGTAAAAGTTGGTTTATTTCCACAATTCCATTCAGAAACTTTAACTTGCAGTAATTATAGATTCAGTGCACATATTTTAATTGATTTCAAGTATTTATTTGTTTATCTTTACACAATTTTGGCTTCCAGCTCATAAAACCCACCAAAACAGGATTTCAAAAAATTAGAATACTGTGAAGAAATCATCATTTACTCCTCAGTTTAATGCAGAGCATGAATGTTTCAATCTGAATTTCACATTAAGAAATTAGGATCACATCAAATCAATCAAAATGTGGTACTTTCAAAACAGAAATGTCAATCTTTAATACTTGGTTGCCTTCATCACTGCCTTGATATGCCGTGGCATTGAGGCAATCAGCCTGTGGCATTGCTCGGGAGTTATGGAAGCCCAGGTTTCCTTGATGCTTGCTATCAACTCTTCTTTGTTTTTGGGTCTGGTGCCCCTCACCTTCCTCTTGACAATACCCCATAGATTCTCAATAGGGTTTAGGTCCGGCGAGTTGGCTGCCAGTCAAGCACTGTGATGGCATGGGCATCAAACCAGGTTGTGGTGCTTCTGGCGGTATGGGTAGGGACCAGGTCCTGCTGGAAAGATGAAATCTGCATCTCCATACAGATCCTCAGCAGAAGGAATCATGAAGTCATCTAAAACATTCTGGTAGACTCTTGTGGTGAGATTGGATTTAAGAAAGCAGAGTTTACCAACACCTGCACTGGACATTGCACCCCAAATCATGACTGTCAGTCACTGCAATCA
>OOFJ01020105.1:0-11911 GCA_900323375.1 Benthosema glaciale | reverse complement strand
TTGTATGAGGAAATAGCTTTATGGTTATATTGTAAAGGTTGAAAATGGAAAGATGCAATGTATGGATTTATGGAACAACACAAGACATACACAACAACACTACATACTCACCTGTATAACACATTTAATGGACAATACACATTCACCCACACATACCTACCTACCATACCGACCTGACAGTTGACACACACACACACACACACACACACATTCATACACTTACCTGGAACATACACACACACACACAACCTGGAAGAGAATAATAACTGTACACACATACTGTAATTCATACTCACCTTGAGCCTAGCAGAGGACTTTGAAAAGAAAGACATTTATTGCAGTTTGGGAATGACTATTGATTGTTTATTGTATTTGATTGTATTATTGTGAATAAATCTCAGAGAAGCTTTGGAAATGCGACAAGACAGTTCAGTGTCCTTATCTCTGTGCACGTCCACTCTGTTTTTCAGAGACCACCATATGAGAGGCATTGGACCCAAACATTCAATATTGTTAATGTGGTGCCCAGCCCAGCTTGGGACCCGTAACACTATGATGACTAAAACTGAGAATAAATATATTGACAATTCCATCAACAAATTTAAACGTAGACTAAAATGTTAGGGAGGGACTCGTGCAACAGAGATCCAGTATAGAACTAGAAGATTGCATGCAGATAATAGCTGATCTACAAGCTCACAACGCGTTTTGCTGTGGCGCGTTGTGAGCTTGTAGATCGGCTATTTTCAGTATACAACCAAGTCTAAAATCTGCCATTACAACGCCACCAAGGCCTGCCCAAAATACATTTTAGACAACTCAACTGCATATTAGGTCAACTAAACTAGACATTTTAGGTGAGTATAAAATATTTGCTATCAAAATCAACGCTGGGGTGCATTACCTGAGATGATGCACTCTGCAGCTAGAGCTGGAACTCAGGGTGAGCTGTCATTTTGCGTAGTGGAACCGGAACCTACAGTACATGATTGTGTTCCTGGCCAAGTGAAGCTTAGCGGCGTTTATCATAGAGCTTAATGTTGCGTTCAGACTCCCGGTAACAAAAGCTACAAAACTGCCAAGGGCGGTGGTATGTGGCTGGATCTATGCTGCTGAAGTGTTGCTCGAGTGCTCATTGACGTTATTATTATGGAAATATGGAAAATGTAGAGGAAGGACGGGAACTTGTTGCATTACTCAAAGCTTGAGCTGGTAAAGTGTACACAGTTATGTTGAGAATGCATGGATGTACTGTAATTCTGTACTGTAATCAATGTACTGTAATTCTCCACACTGTTAATAAATACTTCAGTCATTCAAATATAGGAGGAAATACCATGCTGGCACTGGGGAGTCGGCACAGCACTCCACAACATGTCACATTTTTTTTGCAGCACATGGGTTCTCCTCTTGTGCCATTATTGTGTTACTGTCTCATAATAACTGAATATTTTTTACTCAGGGCAACAGGCAGGGAGGGGTAGAGTGGCCAGTCTGAGTGGCCGAATGGGAACCACAACGTTAATCCCAGTTTGAATCCCGGGCTCCCACATAGAGTTGGTGTCGAAGTGCCTTTGAGCAAGACGCCGAACCCCTAATTGGTTAATTGGTGTCTTGCAATGGTTTCCTCCGCCATCGCACGGTGTATGAATGAATGTTTGTCAATGCGTGAATGTAATGCACAATCTTATGTAAAGTGCTTTGGATAAAAGCGCTATCTAAATGCACCGTTTACCATTTCCCTGAGGTGAGGAAGGAGGACGGTATTAAATTGGAGTGTGCTTTAGTATGAGTAACGTGAGCCTGTGTGAATGTCACCCTTGATGTGGTCCTTGGTGAGAGATTGCTGTTTATCTAAGGTGTGGAGAGGACCACCGAAATGACATTTACAGTACGAGCAGTTCATATCATCACACACATGTGGAACTAGTGGATATATGCTGTACTACTGTGCATTGCAGCGTGACACTTTTCCAGTTTGACAACATGCAAGCTTTTAAGTGTGGGGTGGGATTCCTATGCCATTTTCCTTGAGCATGGCTTGCGCTGGTAGCCTGGCATGGACCAGACTAATATCACTGCGTAGATATTAGTCTGGAACTTCTGTGTTGAGATTTTATTTCCGAGGCGCAGTTCCAAACAGATTCCAAAGTCACAGCACAAAAAAAAAATGTCTATGAATAGTGGGCTCTGATTGGTCCATCACAATTTTGGGCTGAGGGAAATATAATTCAAACTGAGGAGTGCCAGACCCAATCTGACCAGGGATTTTTTTTTCCTGTGGCAGTTTGGGCTGGTTTCCAGGCTATTGCGCTGGTGCTTTTGGGATTCTACATGCCTGTCTGTTGTTCAATCTCCCCTTCGCTGTGTGTAGCTCTCTGCCGGCATCAATCCCCCACCCCCTCCCCCCATCCCCATCCATTCCCCCGCGCCCAACCTGGTGTAAATGTGTGATGTGACAATAAAGTTGAAGTGTGCCACTGCCCACAATTGGATCACGCGGCTTGGTGCTATATCTATCCCTAGATGGAGATCTCAGGTGCTCATTAAGATGGCAGAAAGATACGGAGGGAAATGGAGTGGGGGTGGTTGGAGGGCTGGGGAACGAGCAGGGGGGAAAAAAAGGATAAAGTGTATGTGTGCCTGCTGGATTTGTTCCACTTCATTGTTTTTGTATTTCAGGCGCCCATCCGTCTGTTCTCCCTCTATTCCTCCTCCCTCTCCTCCTCCTCTGATGCAGACTTTGGTGATACAAAGCCGAATCGCAATGCTGTCCTTGGTCTATTTCCAGTACCTGTTCTATTGTCTTGCATTTGCGTCATGCGTTATGCAAGGTAATTTAACAGGAGTGTTCGGCATGTTGAAGTTGTTTTTATCACATCTAAGAAAGCAGGCCTAATTGGCGATTATTATTATTATTTTTTGACAGGAGGATGACATTTTCTTTTCAAGTTAATTGCCGTTATATATACTGCATGGTGCCGTACCAGTGGAGCCTCCAGATCCAGACTGGCTTTGAATGCACACTAGATCTTTAAATGCAACAGCTGAATCAAAGGCAAAACTGTCACAAACTGCCTGTGTATGTGGCAGTGGAGCATTATGGGGATTTGTGCCTCGTAAACCATTGATATATGGAGGTTCAATATGGTTTTTCAACTGTGGATGGCTGGGTGGGGGTCTGTTATTTCACACGTGTAACGAGGCAACTTCAGCCATGGCAGATAATGGGAAGGAACACAATGTGCTGCGCTCGCAGACAAGTAGCCGACGCCACCTCTCCCTGGTAATCTTGACCTAAAGCCTAGCTAGCGGTGTGTCTGGAAATAAAGCAGGCTGACGGATGCGAATCCAATGGAGTTTCCAGCTTCCCCCTAAGTATCAGATGCACCGTCCCCAACAGCAGTGTATGGTGGGAAAAGTATACTCAAATGTAATTAAAGTGTCAATGCTGCTATGTAGTTCTATATTGTTACAGTACAAGTAAATTTACTTGGGTAAAAGTTCAAAAAGTATTAGCTTCAAAATGTACTTAAAAAGCACTTGCAGTAGCACTTGCCCTAGCCTCGACCTCCTACAGACGTAAGCAAAGGCTCGACTTTTCTGTATTTTTATGTAGACTCAGATAGCAGTTTATGTAGACCTATAGCATTTCATGTAAACATAGCACTATATAATATATCCATAGTATAATTAGCCTGTATAGGTTGTTACACGGTTACGTTCTTAGCTTATTTATGATTCACATTAACTACTTGATATACTGTATGTATATCATGTATTACCATGCTTTTTCTTTTGTTCATGCTTATGTAAATCGCTCTGGATTAAGAGCGTCTGCTAAATGCCTAAATTGTAAGCACCAAAAGTCACATGCATCGCGATGCATTGTGAGTTTGTACATGGTCTGTACATTTTCAAATGGCCGAAATGTATATTGGGCTGAAGTGGTTCATGTATGTTTTGTAATAATAATCAAAATCTACAAAGTAACTGTTATCAAATACGGTAAATGTAGTGGATTAGCATACTAAAATACTTGGATCTGAGATGTAGTGGAGTAGAAGTAAAAGTATGTTTATAATTATATTTGAAATACTGAAGTAAAAGTACAAATAACCTCAAAATGACATTACAAGTACAGTTACGTTCCACCACTGTTGCGTAACAAGGCCAGCTAACCAATGGCCTGTCAAGCCAGGATGTCAGACAGGCAATTCCAACAGAACCCACTTAAGTGGCTTCTCTAGGCCTCATTACCATGTCACTGTCTTATTCCCATGTTTCTGGTCATGAATAGATTCATACGTGACGGATTACATATAACCTGACCAGTGAGCATGCATGTAATTACCAAGCAGAGTTTTGAAAAGACTTACTTTAAAGCAATGCAAAGGCTCGAACATGTTAAATGTCATGTTGTCCACTCTTTATGACCTTAACAATCCTTTCCGATAAAAATTATCTACTTTTGAGTTTACCTGTTTAACGCAACTCTTTCCTTATTCGCATGTCAACCAGCGGGTCTTCTTACTGCCTCTTTCAGTAGAGTCCCAGCTAATTAGCTCTCTCAGACTTCTCAAATCCCCACTATATTTCACAGGCGGCGTCATCCATTATACATGTTGTATATTAAACACCCCAGCTTCACTTTGTGCCCTCCTCTCATTTGCATTGCTTGAGAGAGAGCCGTACCGGGGCCCTCGTGGAATAGTCGTCTATATACACCGTAATAGTGGCTGCTTAGTCCAATGATGTTTGTAGAGCTTCTTGTAATCGTGAATGAAGTGTTGGATAATGATCACAGCGTTTCATTTGGAGACGTAGAGAGACCACCGCATGGTTTAGCTAAAATCGTTTAACTGGAGAGTAGACGCCACAACGTTCTGAAAGACAAGAGTGTGTCAGAATCGGTTTGCCAGCTGTCGGGCTTTCCAAAATGCTTGACAGTACTCAATTGTTTTACTTAAAGGAACATTCCCCCTTCATATTTTAATGATGTTTGGGAGACAAGAAACACTACCTGGGGGTTGTTTTATGTGGGTAATGTGTTTTTAGATATTTTAGTATTTCAAAGTGTCCATGATGTCATGGAGACTGGGCTCACTTCCTTCCTGGACTACAATTCCCATAATGCTTTGGTGCACTGCTCCATAGAGTAGAAAGATGGGCTAACTAGCCTGGCTTGCATGCATTGATTGCGTAGCCTATATATAAATTGGCTTATATTGTGCTGATGTTTTTCTTTATGTTTATTTTTTTCCTGGAGAGCTCTAATTGGTTGGCTGTTCCCCTGTTCTACTCGGTGCGTGTCACTGCTATCCTCATGTGTGTCAAACTCATAAATAATAAGTCATGTTTTTCCCACTGTATGCTTTTAATTGCCATTGATCTGTCGGTTTTATTTAGACTAACATCTTCTAAAATTAGTATTTTATTTTCTATATGTACACATGATACCCCCATGAGTCCCCCGACTCCCGAGAGGAGGAGGAAGAAGAGAGACTAGATAGGTCAGATTCCACGACAGTGACACAGAGACAGACAAGGCTTCCTTGACTCAAATACACCGGAGTAAGGACAATTAAGTGTGGACAAGGACGAACCATTGCACACCGCACAGACAAACAGTCTGGTGAGGAGTAGGAGGACACTATGCAGCAGGCAGTAGGCCTAGAGACCTCTCAGTGCCTGCTATCCCCCAAGAACACACAATGTAGAGAGAGCCTCCTTGTAGGCATGAGAGAAAGGACAATGGGTGACATTGGGTGGGGCATTTTTCTTAAGTAACATCTTTCTGTAATAATTTAAAACGACTGTAAAGCGAAAAGTCCACGGCAGTGGCGTCATTGCAGGTCATGATGTGTCACATGCGCACAGAGCGTGCGTGCATGTGACATGATTTTTACGGTTACATGCTGACATTATTTACCTTGGGGCCTATTTTCCTCCATTTTTGCAGCTATTTGCCTATTGTTTTGGCATATTTTCCTCAATTTTTCTCTTTCATCTTATATTTTTTCCTCCCCTGGAGCAGCTGCCATATAGCTTGCCATGCCCAATTGAAGCCACTGCATCCCGGGTGTGAAATCAGCCAATTTCACTGAGTCCATCCCTCTTAATGTTAAACACATTCCCTTGTGCACTGATTGACAGTGCAACTCAATCTCAGTCTCAGGGGGAAGCCACCTGCTGGACTTTAATGCACAAAACCGCTCTCTCCGCTGCTAAGACATTCTAATTGGTGTTTGCCGGAGCCAGTGTGCCTGGCACACCATCTCATCAAGACTTGTGCTGAAAGCCACTCAAAACATAGACATTTCCAGCTAAAGCATTCATTAGCCAACCTGAAACTGATGAAGAGGCTATTTTTGTTTGGCAATTTTGGTTGGCAGGAAAATCAGCCGCAGGAAACTCCCTGTCAACTCCGTTTCTGTTCACTGGTGAATTCTGACAAAATAAATGTTGCCTCTAGCCAGAACCAAGAATACATTACTGTACATCCTTTTCACTTATTGAAAATAAAACATGAACTGAACATGGATGGGATTTTAATTCATTTTCATTGATTTGACCAGTTCCCTTTTAATAGGCTTTTCTCATGTTCTTGCTGTGTGCATAGTTACATACTGTAAGTATGTTCTTCTGATTAGCATTTTGCTTTAAGGCATCCTTCCAGCAACTCTTCTGTTAATGTTAGTGTCTGGACAGATACGGTTCAGGTACAGTCAGGTGAGGTCTTTTTATATAAATACTATAATACGGTAGTAGAAATTGCACACAATTCAACATCAGTGAGCACCATTTTAGGGAACATGTAAGATAGGGCGAAGTAACAAAGACTAAATATGTTTTTATTGGTCCGTGAGAATTTGCATGCGTATGACAATGTCACCAGCGTGAGGTATAACGGCACAACACAGAGTGTAAATTGAGGACATGCATGGTGACACTTCCCTGAGCAAACATTTGCCATGGTGTCAAAATAATTTGGACTGTCAACTGGTCCCATATTCAACTAAATGCAAATTAGCGCAGCTAGTGTATCATTCCGTGTTTCGGGGGGCTTTCGGTACCACAGCGGTCCTCCCTTGAAATGAATTATGTGAGCAAAAAAACAACAACTAAATTGTGGCCCCTTGGCTGCACCAAACAAGATTAGAATAATGGAGATGCAGAATAGCGTGACACAATAGGCAGTGACAACTGTTCTAGGCTCGACAGATCTCAGTTCAGCTCAGGGCAGCCCCGGCTGTGACCAGCGCTCAGTGGTGGTGTCCCCTGATGGCTCTCACGCCGAGGCTCGCCGAGCGAGTGACGCTGAGCGACTGAGACGTTCGCTATTCCTAGGCTCTCTATTAGGAATGCCCTGATGGCTCCACATTATTACTGTTTTCTGGTTTTTAAAAGATAATTGCAAATGACAACACATTTGGCACACTGTGTAATGAAGGAATTGCAAGAACTCGGGTGGCGTTTGTGTTTTACTGGTTTATGTACTCGAACTGTTGCTCGTCTTGATTGAAAATGCTGAGAGGCTACTGACGTTAGGACGGCCGGGGACATCGAGGCTGTATTGTCAACAGCCAATGAGATTTGAGACGCCAATCGTCCCAACCATCAGTACACATAATTCCAATTAGGTTATATGGACTGAGACAAAGCAATGAAGGTTATGATAAATGATCACAACAATGACATACTACTGTACTAAATGGAAATTTGCTGGGCTGCAAGCAGGAGTCAGCTAGGACATGCAATATTACAACATCTATCACACACCTAATCTATGACACGGGGAAACATTATTGCTAATAAATTCAAATTCACTGCACAATCTGACTTCGACAATTGAAGCTGACTTGCTTACATTATTGTTGATGAACACTCCAGTCTACCGCTGTTCATCTATTCTCTGTACTAATGTAGGGGCGGCGGTGGCTCAGGGGAAGAGTGGCCTGATGGTAACCGCAAGGTTGCCAGTTCGAACCCAGGCTCCCCCAGAGTTAGTGTCGAAGTGTCCTTGAGAAAGACACTGAACCCCGGCCTAATTGCTCCTGATGATTGGTGCCTTGCATGGTTTCCGCCACCATTGGTGTATGAATGGGTGAATATGATGCACATGATGCACAATCTATGTAAAGCCCCTTGGATAAAGGCGCTATATTAATGCACCATTTACCATTTTACTGTATGTCTTGATGTCATGATCGTTTATCATCTTTATCTGACTTTTGTATTGACGCCATCATATCCTTCCTCAAGATAATATGTGTCTATAAAGGTAGAAGAGTTGCTGCACATGGTAAAGAAAGCTTATTTTACAGTGATTATTCCTGAAGGTGACATTATGGCACTTTTCCTTCACACTTTCTTTTAAAGGAGATTGAACTCAATTGATCTGCGTGAGACTGGACTGCTGGGACGAAGATGGTTTAATGCCAATGACTCGGATTAATGCAGACGAATTTATCACCCTTCCCCCATGCCAATTCAATTTACCACTCTTCCTTTTGCCAGCACAAAAGAAAGGTCAATCATTTGCGGAAAATGAACATGACTTTGATCCCCTTCATTGTAATATGATTCAATGTATAAAAAAGATTGACTTGATGAAAAGGGCAAAAGGAACTTGTGTGCCTAGATTAGATTGACTGTGACGTCTCATGATGTGGCAGTGATCAGTATACAGTATGACAGTCAAATACAGGTCTTTGTAGATTATCAACAAACAAGAGCGTCCTTGTGCTGTGTAGCATCCCTATACTGAACAGACGTGTCATCATAGATCTGCAAAGTAGGCGAACATTTGATCAAACTAAAGAGATAGATAGCTATATAGCTGATCTATACAGTTCACAATTGCATAACGTTGCGACGATGCAATTATGTGAGCTTGTAGATCAGCTATTTTCTGCAACCACTACTACAGTCAACCTGGTACCACTATTTTGGGCATGTCGTTAGAGGTGATTTTTTTTAACCTATTTTCGCTGTGTGACACCTTCATAAGTCAAAACAAATGGAGCTTAAGTGGTTAGTTAACAGTCAGTATCAGTGATATAGCAATATCACCTAATTCACAATTGAAATGCCATTGCTTATTATGTGAAGCAATTCCTCCAGTTGGATTCAAATGAAAATAGCTTATTTTAATGTGACTCGTTCTTGGACTGTTGTTCTCCCCTTTCTTTGCTGTACAGTATGTTGGCTTAAAACTGCATTAGCTACATACTGTATATTATTATATGAAGTATTTGGAGGCGAGGGATCGAGCTTCAAAAGAAACAAGGATGTCATTTAGTTGAGTTGTGCAGCAGCAGATTTAATTCAAAGGCTTTAGTGTCACAAGGGGTCATGTTTAATTTATTTTGTTTACAATTTAGTGTCCCAGCGTGTAGATGGGAGCATTGAATAGCCAAATCAACATTACTAAGTACTATTTCTAAGTATTCAAAGATGCTTTACATGTGTGGGGAGCCAGGGGAGAGAACAAAAACAAACTTTATTAGGAACAGATAAAGCTAAAGTAAATCAGTAATCATGCACCACATTGTTGTCAGATCTTCCACTTCCCCCTCCTAAGCTGTCTCATCGCTGTTGCTTATTAGTCAAAACGTGGTACCATCTGCAAATTTTATGATGCTGTTATGCTGTTTATGATGCTGTCATATTGGCAAACACAATTGTGTGTAACAGACTGAGACAGCAGCCCGGAGGCGTATACGCTATCACTGTTGATACATCGCACATTATTCCAGACGCTTATTGTTGAAGAGAACAGGCCTTCAGACACTTTACATGAAGTATAATATGCATTTCTTCATTCTCATATTCTCTGAATCCTTTTCATATAATATGTGCCTCTTAATCGATATGTCTCGCCGTGCCGGAGAGCCGAAGGCCGGAGATGATTGTTTCGCCTCTTGTCCGTCTGTGTGTGGATGGGTGTGGGTGGGTGTGTGTGTGCAGTGGTGGAAAGTTTACTGTTTTAAGTACTGTACTTAAGTACAATTCTAAGGTATTTGTACTTTGAGTCTTTCCAATTTCCATCACTTTTTGCTTCTACTCGAACTCATTTCAGAGGCAAATATAGTATTTTTACTCCACTACATTTATTTGTAGATTTTGGTTATTATTACAAAACATACATTAACTACTTCAGCCCTATACATTTCGGCCATTTGAAAATAGCCGAGATACAAGCACAATGCGGCACATCGTGAGCTTGAACTTTGCAAGCACACCAGTAGGCCAAGGAATAACCTTTACCCCAAATCCTTCAAATCTCTGCCTCAAGAGGTCACGTTTTTGGCCTATCTCTTGAACAGTACAGTATGTCGTACAGTCATTCTTTGTCCTCCTGGATTCCTTGGTTCATGCTGCGACTTCCCACATAGGCCCTGCTATTTTTCAAAACATACTATTATAGTTACTCTCCTATTTCACCAAGCATGTTGTGTGTTCTTCGATTTAGTGATTTGTTTATTTTCTCTTGCGTCCCCTGTGTGGGATTTCCCTGAGCTCTGAGTGGTGCCAAATGAAGCACCACGCGTCCCTCTGTAAGTGTGTGCGTCCGTCAATCACCAGAAGGTGCCGTCTCAACACAACTGATCGGTTTCGGTTTGCCCTTGGGATCACATGATGGTTTTGACAGTTGAGATTGTCCACTGCCTTGAAATAGTCGTCACTTTTCCACGATTCCAGTGTTGATACTTTGAGTTAGTTTTAGTCATCTGAATTTTTTTACCTACTGTACTGTATAGTCTATTTTAGTCTAAGATTTTAGTCATCTAAAATATACAGTTGATTTTGCAAAATTAAATGTATTTTGGTGTCGTAATGGCAGATTTTACCCCTGAGTGCAACCAAACATAAAATGATTTGTCTTTTAGTTCAACTGGATCTGCTCTCCACAAATCCCTCCCTAACATTATAGTCTAGTTTGTTTGTTTTTAGTCATCATACTGTACCTTAGTTTTGATCTACTTTTCATCAGTGAAATGAAGGTAGCAGACGAGTTATTAGGTGACAAAATCAACACTGCCTCGGAAGTTGTTTTTTTAACAGCGCTACAGGTCCTACTGGTTGTGCAGAGCTACAGTACCCAGGGTTCTGGCGAGTACAGCCCAACAGTGGCGTGCTGGAAGGACAGATGGTGTCTGTCGCTGTCAGCAGTGAGCACCGCCTTTTAATAAATGGCCTGATTTCCACATGCACATAGTGAGAAACTTAGTGGAAAACTGATATTTCATACAGTATAAAGCTAGAGGATTTCTTCTGCTACTTATAGCCCCATGATTTGGGAAAAGTAGTGCAATTTCTATCTATGTCAGTCTCTCTCGCTCTCTCTCTCTCTCTGTATCTTCCGCGTCCTTCTGTGCTCTCGCTTGCTCGCACGCACGCACGCACGCACGCACGCACGCACGCACGCACGCTACACACTCTGTCTGTCTGTCTGACTGTGTCTGTCCCTATTCTGCTCGGCTTTTATCAGTCTCCTAATCAGATTAGGACATCATATTTGAGGCCAGCCTAATCAGTGTAATAAAGGGTCTCTGAGTGCATTGCTGCCCATTAAGAGATTAGCATCATTAAGCTCTAGCCCGCGAAGAGGGCTTTGTGAGCAGCGAGTGTTCGGAATCTGACTGGGCCCATAATAGTAGTACAGGCTAAACTTGAGAGGAGGTCTGACTGCAGCTGGCTCTCAGGTGAGCTTATTGATCTGTTTACTACCAACACGAGTTATAGGCTTGCAAGGGGAAATGCAACGGTGCAGGAGCTAAACGGTTCGTGTCTCTTCTTGGCTCCTGTCGTTGTAACAGCACAACCCCATCTGTTCTGTTATTGTGCTTTCTTCTACAGTACTTCTTCTGAAGGTAATTACTGGACTGCACTGACAGGAAATGGT
>OOFJ01020103.1:0-18380 GCA_900323375.1 Benthosema glaciale | reverse complement strand
CCAGTGCCTCCACCACCTCCCCCTCCCCACAGCCCATGAGCATCGAGTCTAGTCCTCCAGACAACTCAGGTCAGGGTCACGATATTGAAGGCACCGAGCAGGGAAAGCCCAGCCGAATGCATAATTAGCAATCAATGGTTGGTTGGTTGGTGCATTTCCCTATGATGATGTGTAGTGTGATAATGTCCCACGCATACCCTCTATACAAGCTCACAGCATGCCCCTTCATGCCACGCTGCGTACTTGTACATTGCTATTTTTGAACATTTTGAAAGTGTGAGAACTACTGAATTAGAAGGCATTTGTAGAATTGGCCTCAGGACTTAATAATGGGTTAAGCCGTTAAGATTCTGCTTGTATTAGACATCCTTTTCCCCCTGTGCTGTGCTGTCCAGTGCCCCAGCAGGAACCTGAGTACATGGAGCAGCCGTGTCCTACCAGTGACTCCAAACAGCTGCAGGAGGACGTGGAGAGGGCCGTCTCCAAGGCTGCTTCTGAGTTAGAGGAGAGGAGCCCGGAGGCACTGCTGAATGCTGTAAAAATGCACGCACGCACGCACGCACGCACGCACGCACGCACACACACACACACACACACACACACACACACACAGAGACAGACAGACACTTGCATTCATCATGCATCACTCATCACTCCTCAGACTGTCCTTGTCAGTCTGTTGACATTAGTGCCAATGAATTTATCTTTGTCTCATCCCCTTTTTTTTTAATCCTTTGTTGTGAGGGTGTGTGACCTTAAATCTTGTGGAAGTAAAAACGTTCCTGTGAAACATTTGGCCCTACTTACATTACTATAACAAAAGTTACTTCTGACATCTTTGTTAATCATTTTGGTTTGACTAGCAATTCTCCTACCTGCGTGTTCTGATCTATTCATGACTAATTGAAACATTATCGATTATGTCGTGGGACTAAAGAATTCTAATAGTCAAAAGGGTATATATTCACAGTTCAGGGACACAACCCATGTTGTCTTGGTAAAATAGCAACACTCTTGCCTGTTCACTCGGAATGAGTTATAACCAGTCAATGGATTTAGTCTTTTACTGCATGCAACTCGGTTGAGGAAACGTCAACCAATGATACATTTTAAAGGGAAGCCCATCTGGTAGGCACAAACTAATCACAATGTGGGCATAAATACTGTAGGTGAACATTCTTCAAATATAGCAGATCTACAACCTACACACGTTTAGGTATTGTGAGCAATAGCATTGTGAGCTTGTAAATTGGCTATTTTTTGACAAAGATTTGGTGTAGGGGGAAAAGGTAAAGGACCCAGTGTACACGCATGGGGGGGGGGACCTCAGTCAATGAAGTATATAGGGTTTAATTGGTTAAAAATATCTGGAATATGACTATTCATGTACCCAACTTTGAATGTTCCACCGCTTTTCTATCTGTCCCTTCCGTTCTTTTCACAGCCTCTTACCTGCCCCTCTCCCCCCCAGCCTGAATTTCAGGCCTCTTCCACCCCTCCTCTTGACCCCACAGTGGAGGATGAGTCCCCCGCCCAGCGCACCGTAGAGGTGGCTATTCCTCATGTGGGAACCTTTGTCATTGAGTCAGAGGAAGGGGGGTACGATGACGAGGTAGAACTCGCTCCGCCAGATCCCTGCTCCTTCGTAGCGCTAAGTCTGTGCCTGTTGGATGTGGTGTAAGAACACCAGTGCTACTTTCTTATGGCTGTTGGAATGACTTTCATTAAATTTTTTCATGCCTGAGAAAAGCTCACCACGTTTTGCCGATTTAGGTCAGGGTTGGTCTGAGCCGGGCGTCACCCCAGGTTAAAGGCCAGTGTTTCTAAATCAGTCTGGAATGGGATGGGCTTGTTTGTTTGACTTGAAAACGCCCCTTTGAAATGCCAATCCCAACCCTGCATCTTGCTACAGAAGCATCCTTTATGTTTTCATGTACACACTTCAGAGGAGATTGATTGTGACCTACAGCTCAACCGCCAATGAACACGGTTAACATGCTGTGACGCGAAGAATGTGAAATGTTTAACCGATGTTCATTCAAATTCAGATTTATCTGGCATTGCACTGTGCTCTAGATTTCATGAATAGGGGTCATTTGGACTGGTGTGTGACGTTAGTTTTGAATCAGTGTTTACAGTGTGGATTGGATTGGCTTTTTTTTTGTCATAATGCACACTACAAATTGTCTTGGCTTCTGGAGGTTGGTAGGGCAAATATATATTTTTTATTTTTATTTTAAAGATTGTGCCTTTACACTGGCTGACTCACAGATTTGTGACCCTAACCAATGCATGGACTGCGGAATGACGAATGGTGTTCTCTGCTGTAGTGCTTCATGTCAGATAACAGTATTTTGGCCTTGCTCGGTGCATCTTGAGGATGTCTTTGTCATGTTTAACGTGGTTCCACCTTCTGGGCAGGCGATGATGACCCCAAACATGCAGGGTATTATTATGGCCATTGGCAAATCCTGCAGTGTGTATGAAAAGACTGGGCCAGAGGCAGCCTTCTTTAAGGTACATCCCATGTCTCTGTTTCCCATCTTGTTTTTCTTCTTCATCTGTCCATCCTCACCTCCTTTGATGTGTCACCCTTCATTTGTCTGCCGCCTTCTCCTTTCTCTACTTCCGTCAGTGAAGAGTAGAACTGTAAAACTGTCAGCGTGCCCCATTTTCTAGTAAATGCAAGGAAAGAAGTATTTGTTTTTCTTTAAAAGGATGAGGGGATTGTGATGACACTATGTTTCCTGTTAGGCCTGTGAGATTGGCCAAAGATTGTTCTCTTGCCCCTCAACACCTTTAAAAGAAATGTTTATCGGAACTCCTGAGATCCAGACTTTTCATGTGTCTGTAATGGGGATCTTTTAATGAACATAAAGAGAAACACAAAGAAATGAAAATTTAAATTATCTGTGTGACCACATTTGCGCTTGAATAGAAGAAGAATGAATGTTTGAATAACATTCCTTTACGGTGAAGGAAGAATCCAAATACTAAGAAAATACTTGAATGAATTGAAGTAAATAGTTCCAACGAACACAATTAGCCTTGTTGGCGGGTGGTTAGCCGGCAGGGGTTTGTGTTCCTCGTCACTGGCGCTGCAATAGTGATTCCTACAGGTTGGTCGAGGTGGTGTTCAGCAGCATGGGAGTTGGAGTACTCACTCACTCCTCTTGAAACTCCATAATGTCAAGTGAAAAGTAGCAGCGGGCGACTCCATGTGTATTGCAAGAGACATGCTTGCATACACCCTCCCCAGACCAACATGTGGGGGTTAGCAGCAACAGGGGCCGAGTTGTAGTTCAGCGTTTGACGGGAATTGGGGAGAAAAAACATCAACTTCGATATCAACAAACAATACCAAAAAACAAACAAACACTAAAACAACCTTCCAGTAGACTGGTTTGTTTACATTACATACCATAGCATCAACAGTGAGTAAAAGAAACCAGGAAGTATGCAGACTTAGGCTGTGTTTATTCCCATCTACAAACGCTTCCAAACCCCAGAGTTGAAAATATTGAAACCCTTGGCGAGCAGATAAAGATGCCACGCGTGAACGTTCAGCACAAAATAGATGCTCCTAACACAAAACAATTGAAAACATAATGCTGCGTGCACTCAGGGAATAAAGCTTTGGTGGACACATAGCCTTAAAGGTAACTGACCTATAGAATGTCATGCCAGTGATCATATACATTACATTTGACAGTCAGAAACGCTACTCCGTTACCCTTTTTTGACAGTTAGAAGAGGGTAAACATCCATATTGTCTCAATCCTCAGCCTCCTTCTTTCCCTGTGTGGCCAGGCCATTAAGGTGGAGTACACCCGTCTCCTGAGGTTTGCCCAGGAGGACACACCTCCAGAGAACGACTACCGGCTGCAGCACGTCATTGTCTACTTCATCCAAAACCAGGCCCCTAAAAAGATCCTGGAGAGGACTTTGCTCATGCAGTTCGCGGACAGGAACCTGGCCTTTGATGAGAGGTAGGTAGGGTGCACCACTTGAGTTGATCTGCCGCATTCGTGTTGTGACTGTGTCCAAGCATCGCCAGCAGAGGGTAGCAGAGCCCATGGCTAGATGCCACTCTCCTTGTTGGCTCACTGGCAGCTCCCTGCAGCTTGATAGGGTCTCATCAGGCCAGTCTATTTTTGCAGCAAAATAAATAAATAGTGTTGTCTCCACCTCTGCACAAACACATAATAATAAAGGTACTATCATGGTAATGTCAGCTGATACATATAATTATCTAGCTTCTAGGTTTAGGTTTATCTAGGTTCCCCATGTTAATGCTTTCTCGTGTCGGCGGAGGATCAAAATGCTCCTCTTGGCGACATTTAAAACTTTTCAACTGGGCTTGCTGGCCTCAATCCATATTCATGAGTCAAAAATTGATTTCTCCCCTCTCCTCTATTTTGAGCCAGGGTAATTAGATTTATGTGTGCTCGTGGCCTCAATAGGAACCTCAGGAGGTGCATTTCACTCCTCCACTCAGCACTAAAGAGTGATTCATTAGGCTACGTTGAGGCCTAGGGGCAGGCTGGAGCATTTCACCCTCCCGGAGCATTTCACAATGACTCACCATCTCAACACTGACACTTCTCCTCTCCTTCCTCACCAGGTGTAAGAGCATTATGAATGTGGCACGTGCCAAACTGGACCTCATTAAGCCAGAGGAGATCAACATGGATGAGTATGAGGTCAGGACGTTGCAATCTATAAAGCACAATAATCTTCACTCCTCCACAGACACTCAAAGTGATGTTATTTACATGCTACCATGTCCGTTTTTTCCAATCTTTGCAGTTGCCATGAAATAACGTGATCATAGATAAGAAACTTACTTTTCACATTCTTTTCTAGTAGAGCTGGCTTCCAATAGCTTCTGTTTGGTTGTTGTTTTTTCAGATGTGGCATCAGGAATACAGGAATTTCCGCGAGACAACTATCCATATGGTGATTGGCTTGGAGCTGTTCCAAAAAACAAAGTATGGTGACACCTTGTTACTCCTTCAGATTAATACCTTTCCTGTTTTATTGGCTGGGTACCATTTCATTCATAGGAATAAAAATCAGTGCTTGCATTTTCAACCTTTTTGGATTATGTGACAAGATTGTGGTCCCTTGTTGCAAAAACCGCTAACCTTTTTTGTCTTGTTAAATTTACTCAAGCAATAGATGTTTGAAACTAAACTCATTCTAACTCGGCTAACTTTATAATAATTCTGTCAAAAGTTGTAGCTTAATCTTATTCAAATTTCACTATTGTATAATTTCCGTTTCATTATTCCCTCAAAATGTACTGCCTAATTTTATTAAACAAATTGCTCTCATCTGATTGCGCTAACAAAACTGAAATTAATTTTAGCCGATACAGATTTAATACAAGTTTGTATCGTCCAAACCTGTCTGTGGTTTTGATTTGCTCTAATAGCCTGTAGTATTTATTCAAAAAGAATACATAACCGTTATCCTGCCAATCGCGTCAATCAACGCCAATTAAACCATATCAAACAATAGTTACCCCAAGGCCATTGGCGTTGATCAACGCCAATCACTCCTTTATAGTCCTTTTGATTGATCGGGTGATGATGCTACTCACCATTAGCTCTTTTAGCTAGCTCTTGCTAGCTTGTAGTCTCAATAACACAGAATCGTGCATCGTGCCCATAAACAGCCATTCAATCTGTTTCTTTCAATTGCCGCATCTCCTATTCCTTGCCCCAGATGGCATTTTGGTCTAAACAGCGTATATGATAGTAGTAGGTAAACAAGGACTCTAGGGGCATCGTACAACATGCAGATATAAGATGGCGATTTCCGGTCTGGAAATGTGTCTCTTCAAAATAAGAGCTCATTATTGAAAATCGCTGGCGTTATCAAATGACCATTTATCAATAAATGTAAAGTATTAAGTAGTTTGATTGTAATCTTCATTTTAGCCAGTGAATCCAGTGCCACACCAGTGTTTGAATAATATTCTACCCTGTGTATCTTCCTGTCCAGTTATGTGGAGGCCCTGATGTACCTGATCTACTCTTACCAGTACAACAGGGAGCTGCTGGCCAAGGGCTCCTACAGAGGTCACGACGAGGGACTCCTTAGTTACTACCGTCGACAGTGTTTGTTGGTGAGTCTGAAATACAGTCTACATCACTGTTCTGTTTAACATTAAACACATATTTTTAGTTAAATTAATGCTTTCATTCATTACAAATACTACCGTCTTCCTCATATCTGTAACAATCTGTAGCCGAGTATGGAACACACAAGCTTAAATGAACTGAAGAACAAGAGTTCAATTTTGATCACATTTGTAAATAGTTGCATCGTCTACAATTAAAATAGCTGATTGCAAAGGAGGTGCTGACAGGCAGTGACAGCACTTGCCAGACTCATCGAGCGGAGAAACCGCTTTGTTCAACAGTTCATGTGACCCTGAATGCCTTTTGATGTCAAACTCCCCCTCTCTCCCCTCTGAGACTTCCTCAGATATGCCAAAGCAACTGAGCCAATGAGTCCGAGCACCAAAAACTTTTTTCCCTCATGACTAGAGCTCTGTGCTTTTGAAGAGATAATTGTATTGGCTTCCCGACGGTTTACAAACGATTCAACTGAACTTTTTCCTTTCCCTTCCCCCCCACAATCTCATAATGTCTTCTCAGTCTTTTGAACAAAGCCTCATTTTCATTGCTGTCCTGCTCCGGGCTCTTCTTGGGTATTAATGGTCGGGGCTAAGGGTATTTCTGTGTGATCAGCCTGGAACTGGTCTGTAGCTGTTGTATTACTGCTGCACTGGGTAACCTTACACCAGCATTGTTCTCATACTGTAATCATTGGGAGTGGGAATAGGAAGCAGGAGGCCCAGGGAGTGTAAACACATTAAACCCTTATTATACTTTGTTGCGTGTCGGTGCCACGTGACAAAAATAGTCGATCTACAAGCTCACAGTGCCTCTGTGTGTGATTCCAGGATGCAACAATAAATCAGGAATTACCATTCCAACGAGAGACAAACCGTGGCCTCGGTTAAAGGGATATTTCACTTTCAAAATAAGTTTTCTGTTGATGTTGAACTCCTTATATGGTCAGCACACTCTATAGTAGGGACTAGGGACGATTATCAAAACAAGATTAAATCACTGAATATACCTTTTTAATAATTGTTTTGTAACCTCCAGGAGGAGGACGGAGGAGACAAAAAAAATCTAAAAGAATTGTTACAAATAATAAACAGTAAGCCTAAAATGACCAAAAGGTCTTGGGAAATTGAAACAGTCCTTTAACCTCCATCCCTCCAGTTCAGGGTCAGCTCTCTGGCCAGGGTCCCAAAGTCCCCGCTCTCTGCTCAGCTGTTTACCTTTGGCTTGTTATTTTAATTGAAAACAGCTAACATTGACATAGTTAATGTTCTTGGATGATTTTCAAATCCAACCTTAAGGCCATTTCAGATGGCGAGTGCATTAGTAATTCATTTTCAATGAGAGAGAGGTTGATGGGCAGAGAGGTAAGCAGTCGTGGTCCCGTGAAATTATTGTGCGCATGATCGTTTCATGCAGGTGGGCGGCGAGAGCTCGATTGTGGTCAGCTTTTTTTCCACGCTACACTTCTGCACATGGGATATGAGATATTTGTACATTTAGGTAGTCAGGCCAAAATTCACTCAAATGTCGCTCCAAATATCACTCAAGGGAAAGAGTATTTACTGTATATGTCACAGTTTATAGCCAACATTGCGAGTTCAGCAGTACATTATAATATACCGGTAGTTGTACTAGGATGAAATTAATTATGAGCCCTCTGTATAAAAGAGGCATAAAGGCAGTTCCTGTGTTGTAACTTACGGAGATGTGATTAGAAATGAGTGGAGTGATAAATCAAATGACCATAGTCATTAATTTGTCGCCTGCGTATTTCAACCTGCAGAAACTTAACGAGCAAGCAGCAGCCATGTTTGAGTCAGGGGAGGAGCCGGAGGTGACCACAGGGCTGGGCATCATGAATGAGCTGGTGGTGCCCTGCATCCCTCTGCTGCTGGTCCATGATGTTGAGAAGGACCTGCTGGCTATGGAAGACATGAGGAACCGCTGGTGCTCCTACCTGGGCCAGGAGATGGAATGTAAGTTTTTGTGAGGAAAGGGTATCTGAGATATACTGTGTGTGTGTGTGTGAGACAATCATTTGTATATCGCATACCCATAGCCTTATTTGATCAACACATTAAGTTAAATAGATTAGCATTATTGTCACCAAAGAAATGGTATAGCAAATTAAATTAAATTATAGTTTTCCCAACTTTGTGGGCAGAGAGTTGGAAGCCATTATGTGAACCAACAAACGTTTTGCTGCCTTTGCACCCAGATAAACTAGTCTACTAGGCTAAGAATTCTACCGCATCATCGTAACAACCATTTTTTGCTGCTATAGATGTTTTTTTTTCCATTTTGTTGTTTCACATGGTGAGTTTCTGCAGTGTGGTTGCACACAGTTCAGATAAGTGTAGCTCTTTAGCTTGCACTGATTCACTCTTTATATTAGCGCTGATAGCTCAGCTAGGGTTGACACAGCTTATTATTACCCTCACTGTCCTTATATTACCCCTTCCTAACCAAGGGCAAACCGAGATTGGGTATGTGCTATATTAAAATACATAAGATTGTTCTGTTGTATAGTAGAGTTTTGGTGAAATGTCTTTCGTTTAATGTTTATACCGGTAATCTTTGTTTCTGTTCACGTTTTGAGACAACTAGTCATGTCACAGAGAAAATATTTAGCTTGTGTGTGTTGTGATTATACAAGGGCAAAATGAGAAAACTATAACTTCTGCTCTCCTTTCAATGACAGCCAACCTCCAGGAGAAGCTAACAGACTTCCTCCCCAAGTTACTGGACTGTTCAATCGAAATCAAAAGCTTCCACGACCCTCCCAAGTTGCCCAGCTTCTCCACTCTCGAGCTGTGTGAACGCTTCAGTCACATCATGGCTGCACTGGGCAGGGTGCCCACCGACGGAAGATGAGCTGGGTGGAGCATCAAGCCGTTGTATCTGAGCCCCAGCCCTGGGCAAAAAATACAAAACAAACACAACAAACCCATGGACCTCTCTTTTAAACCCATGCCTTCCTTATAAACCAGGGGTCATTTGCTTATAGCTGTCACGCCTCTGTTTCTCTTTTGCTGCTATAGGTTATCATTATAAATATTATTTCAGTTTTATTTTAAGCAAATCACAACCAAGAGGAAGGATGAGAACTTCTGAGGGGACACAAATAATGAAGCAGAAAAGAAAAGGAACGCAATCATACAGTGATTGGAAGCCAAGCACATTCTGCTTCAGCTTTGTAAAACAAGGTTGAGGGTTTTTGTAGGCTTTTAAGTTTTTTTTTTTAATTTTTCTTATTGTTGTTGCTGTTTGGTTTAAGCCCCCACTCCCCACATAAGCCCTTTCTCAAGCACCGGCCCTTCTCTTTCTGAAAAGGATCACCTTGCTGCTCTGCCATCAGTTTGGTACAGTATTACACCTTTTTTTTGTTTTGTTTTTGTTTTTCTAAGGAAGTGAGGTAATGAGAGCCTTGAGGATTTCAGCGACTCTTAAGTATCTCAAATGGGTCTCATGTCTCTGTGGACTGCACCAGAATGAGAGGTTTTTTGAGTGCTGTGGTAGACAGCCATGGACACGCTGTGGCTTGTTAATAAATTGAGAGAATAAAGTTTTATTTATGGCCCTTTTAGGCCAACTAAACAGTTGTTTTGTCTGCTGTCCGGTTTCGTTTTTGTATTTATGCATTAATACAACAAAGTGTATGTAAATAAGCACCATTGCACTCACTTTTAAGATTTGCACTTAACAGTATTTCATCTTGGCATATCCCTTGTAGAACAATAAATTCAGACAACAATGTATGTTGTCTTGTCTGTCCTGGAGATGGTGTGCAAATCATACGTGAAAGATAGATTAGCTGATCATTTCAAATGGTGGAAATTCAAATGTGTAAAAACCTAATTTTGCTTTTCCATAAACTATTTTACTGTATACATCTTTGAAATCAGCATTTGAACAGCTAACTCTGCACCAACATTCAGAAGGCATTTCATAATTTAAATTCTGTGATGTTGGGAGTGGAAGTCCATACTGGTAAACTCGCCCATCCTCCATATATACGGTACATTCATTTATTTACCAATATCATTAGCAACTTTCCCCACTGATGGACATGATTCTTCATACATGGATAGCTACCTTCGCATATTCATATAGCATGGGGCAATTTACCGTTCTTTCCATGAGTCCGATTGACTTTTCATTTGGAGACAACGTTGCACCAGAGTGCCTTAAAGCTCAACTTGTACTTCATTATTAGTACTGTCATTTGATGCACGCACTTGCTCATTATTGCATACAAACATAAAATCAAGTGGTGGTTGTGAAACAGAGAGGGTTGGTGTTTTTTTGCCTGCGCCTCATGCAGCTGGACCCAACAACTGCTCGGGTCTCCCGCGTGAAAGTCCAACATCTTAACCACTAGACCAAAGGGATATCCCTATGGACCGGGGGCAGATATTAGACTTTGAGGCCATCAGGCAGAGGCTCTGAGCCACTCTGCTACAGTAGGACATTGAGACCCCATCCTGTATGATGAGCTCTTGAAGTTTATGTGAAATATATATACAAAAACCGGAGGCATAGGATTCTCTGCTCTGCTAGCTCACCTGGGTTTCTTACTACACCAATAGGACTACCTGGTGACATGTTACTGTAATAGTGCATGCATGCTCAGTCAACCTACCCTGTCTAAATAAAGGTTACCATAGTAAAACAATGATTTTACCAGTGGTACAAGACCAAGGTCACCATTTCCAAATCAAGATGTCACCTATGGGCGCCGGGTGGTAAAAAAGACAACCAAATATGATTAATTGTATTGAATGGTAATAAAAGGTGTTCTGAATCTATATGTGTGGCAGCGATCACTTCAGGGTGTGGGCCAAATTCTGATGTTCATGTGAGCTTGTGAAGCAAAGTAATGCAGTCCCAGGATTCAGTATGAACCGGCGAACCGCTCTGTATCTGCAAGTAGTTGGTTGATGGCTAATAGCAAAATGCTCCTTGAGGTTTCAATTGAGCAATGAACCATTTAAGTCCATACTAATTTTCCATAATGTATAAATTATGGATATGGTTCAGGACAGGCCTTTTTAGAGAGTGGTCAGAATAAATGATGCACTTGTTGGTTATTCGTCTCAACTGCTCAATTATTTTCTTCGATGTTTAGATGCTTATTGGTCTCCTGATGAATGCCCTGGGTGGATGTTTTGTTTCATTTGCACAAGATTTGGTATCTTTCAACATAGTTAAGTGCTTATCAGACTGAATACACTATTCTGCTGAAATGCTACCGAAACAACAAATGTCCCTGAGGGCAAATTAGGAGCACATGCCTTTTTTACATCTTTTTACACACATATTTACATCTGTATCTTTGCCTTCTGTACGTTATTTAGGGGCTCAAATCTCTCCCAACCGTTGGCCAGATGGTTCCCCTCTTAACGCAGAGGGTGGGTATATGCACATCAGGTTTCTTCCTGACATGCGGTGCCGGTGTGTGTGGGTCCATACCTTTCTACTAGGTCTGACCTGCTGAGGGCCATCACCCCGCTCCCTATAGACTTACTGCACAGGTTCTTGTCATTAGTGCACAGGATGAGACCATGCTCTGGGTAAAGACTCTTGTACTGCTGGCAGCAAAGCAGAACCTGGTCGTCATTTTTTATCAGATACTGCAGGCAGAACTGCAGAACCCGGTGGTAAACATTGGTGTTCCGACCTCTGTCATCATTTTTCTTAGCAGTGAGGTCATGGAAACTCTGAAATGCCTGTTGTATTGACTGGCTCCAAACGCCTGGCTTCTGGTTCTTCAGACACATGTATATGAAGTGTACAGCATCAACAGCCCGGTGAGCCAGCTTCCTCCCATTCTTCCGCGAGTCCAGCTCCTGGAGCACCACCCAGGGAATCAGTATCACAGGGACGCCCATGGTTCCAAGGCCATGAGAAGTGATACTCTTCACATAATCCAGGTGACTGAGAAGGATGTTTGTGTCAAGAACGAGGATCATACCTTGTTGAGACCGTCCTTTAATATGCTGATGATTTGTGGCACCCTTCATGGATAGGTCTTCAGATAGATTTGTGGATGATGTTCCATCGTCAGAAGATAAGTTAATTGAGGTGAGATCTTCATTGCTCTTCCCTGCACTCAAACCCATGCTGTCCTTAGAGCTAGCCCTGCGCAGCTCCTCACCTATCTGCGTATTACCGTAGTTGTCATGGACCTGCGTGTCATTATGTACACTCAGAGGGTGTGAGGACTCTGCTGTCTGGGGCAATTTTGGGACATTCCTTTGTTTTGAGGTGAGATGCTGTGATTCATCTGAGGTAGTGGGAATGGATGTGGTGCAAGGATTCCTTGTTGCAGGCCTTTCCTTCTGCTCACAATGAAATACAGTGGTTTTCTTCTTGGATTTGTGGTTGATGCGCCGCTTGTTACATGGAGCTTGCTTGGCAGCTGTTGCTTCATCAGGATAACTAAAGAGGGGATCTGAATTATCAGCTTGGTGATAGACGAAGTTCACTAGTTCTGTGAACTTGGCTCTTCTTTGATACCGCTTCTGAAAATCATATTCATGAACACTCCATTGATCTCTTACATTAAACGGCAGCTTTGAAACTATGTTCTTTGTGGTCAGGAGATTGTCCATTTCCTCCATATAATCCATGTCTTCCATGGCATTGTGACAGTCCACTAGGAACAATGAAAAAGCACTTAAAGCCCTTCCATCTCCAGACCTTATCTGCGGCCAACTGAGTGCCTTTTCCTTTAACTCTATAGCCATTTTATATAGATCCAACCGGTTTCCATGGTTGTCGAGAAGCATCCTCACAAAGTCCTGGTGACAGTAGCGATCTGACAGGGAATGGTTGTTGTCATCCGGCTGGCTGCAGGCTGCCCCATGCTGGGGTTGGTGTCTGGCATAATTTGGGCAGCTGTCACAGCTGTCTCTGGGCTCATGGTGAGCAACACCATGCTGATGGCATGCTTGTAAATTAGCGATCATGACTGTAAGCCCTTTCACGTCTTGTCGCAGTTGTTCATTTGCTTCTTCCATGCTCTGAATACGTTGTAGAATCTCTGTATCCTGTCTGGTCTGCTCATGGCTCACAGGGCTGGGATACCCATGACTCACAGGGCTGGAATACCCAAGCTCATACTCATCGAGATAGGGCGGTGAGTACCGGCGCTCTTGGGGATGCGGTCCATCATGTAGATCTCTCTCATTTGGCCCGAACATCTCAGGCATGTAGGCCTCCCCATGCCATTGATCATTGCCATCAGGCCAGATATGACAGCTGTCTCTGGGCTCATGGTAGCCAGCACCATGTTGATGGCATGATGGCGGTGGCATGACACTTGAAGCGACTGTGAGGGAGTAATTTTGTCGCAGTTGTTCGTGCCCTTCCATGATTTTAATATGTCGTGGAACGTTGTAGAACATTAGTGAAGCAATACAGGTGCTTACAGGCATTTATAATGTTACTAAATGACCTTAAGATGACGACTACTGGATGCTAACAAATGTCTAATTAATTATAAAAGATTGGACATTTGTGATCTCCTTATGAATGTCCTGGTCTGGGATTCATCACAATTGTTATACATATTTCAGTGATGTAAGCATGATGTCACCATGATACATAGGGTCCCCCTGAACAAGAAATGGGGAAACATGCAACATCTGCATGGCCTTTTTGCATGTATCAATGAAGTTTGTGTAGCAACTTTTTCAGGTGAAATAACATGTAGTTTCACCTGACAAAGTTGCTACACAAACTTCATTTTAGTATATGCCCCAGATTTGAATCACACATCGAGAGGCAAACCATTAAGACTAGTCATTGGTTCGACTGTCATTAGAACTTAAGGACAACCTACCTCAAACCCTAACCGTAACCTAACCTTAACTGCAAGCACGGAGCAGCGCATGTTCGCCAACCTTAATCCGGGTGTCAACCTTAACGTATGTTCACCAACCTTAATCCTATCGTTGTTTCCGCATGTTGGTCCTATGGTGTCAGATAAGCGTGCACACCCCATTTAAGTGCTGAAATGTTGCTGAAACATGATGATATAAAAACTAAAGGGAATGTACAAATGGAACCAAATGAAGAATAACATAAAAGCTATATCTCTGGCTCTGCTTGTATTCATACAAAGTCTACATTGTATGAATGTGTGAATATCATGCGTCAAATAACCTAGCAGCCCATAGAGCCCCATTGTGAACCCAGATATTTTGAGTACCCTAAGGTTTTATGTTGGAAATGTTGAGTATGGGTCCCCACTCCCCAGCATGTAGAAACTGCCAGATGCTAACTTGCATATGTTGAGCAATTTTCATAATTAGCATAATAAGCTGGGATTTTGGATGTTAATTGCATTAACATCCAATATAAGGCAATATTTTCAAATTTTCATTATGCTCTAAATAGCATGTGACAGTCAAACTAGGGGGTTTTCATGATGCTGAATCAATTCCAAGCATTAGTTTAGCACAAAAAACACTCCTTGGCCTAAAAACAGCCATAGCCATCATCACAAATGTGATGAGGTCAGCACATTATAAATGGGGGCCAGATAGAAATCATAATTGGGTCCAAGGTCTGGTTATTTATTACTTGCGCAAGCAGAGCGCACAAGCAAAAATTTCAGTCAGACCGAAAGTTCGGTAAGCCCTCTATGTTTGTCTTGGTGATGAGTAATAGAGATGGGTTACAGACCTTATTCATGTATACATACATACAGTATCCACCAAAAAGGAGGAGATAGAAGGAATGCATGCTCTGCTTGCGCAAAAGTGGGCCATTTATGGCCTACTTGTGCAATGCGCAAGTTAGCAGTCGAGTAGCCTCGATATCCAGGCTTTCATTTTCGTCTGCACTCAAAGGGAAAGCAGTCGAGAGACTGCAGTTCTACTGTAGTTATATCGCATACATTTTCCAAAGCATAGGCTACATGTTTAGATTTTGGGCAAAAATAGCCTCTTTATGCAAATAGATGGAGGGCTTTGTTTTAGGAGTGAGACTATATTGCACAAGCACGCAGTAGCCCCCTGTAACATTTGGGGCATCGGTGTACATACTGTAGGCTACGAACCTTTAAATATTTTCCATTTGTACATGTTTGGAGTTCTAAGGGGGTAGCAAGTACCGTTCCCCCCATCAGGGAAATGAACACTTAAGACTCGTACATTGAAAAAGGCTAAATCGATCAAATACATCGACGATTGTGAGTGACTAAATCTTAGGCTAGGAAAAACGTAGATTAAATTAGTGCTTGCTTGTTCACCTAGCAGTTAGCACTTAATGATGCTTTCTAAAGACGCTTCCCCTTGTTGGGTTCGGTGTTATGGTTACATAAAGTTGTGCAGTGAGAAAAATGCTGCTCTGGGCTGTGAGCCAGAGAGGCTGGTGTTTCATAGCAGCCAGCTACTGCATGCCTCACAGTGGGGGGTGAAAACTTGTAGGCTACCGATGCAGGTCAGAAGAGAAGTAGAGCCATCAAGTTCCATGCGTGGAGTCCGCATGTCTGGGCAAAAACAAAACAAAAGGTGAGGCTGTTTTCTTGTAGGCTAGCCTAGGTCGCTACTACTAGGTAGGCTACTGTCCAACAATCAGTCATTTGTAATGTTTACACATTTTAATAGCCTACAGTAGTCCTACACTGAGTAGACTCGGAGTTAAAAAACAGGATTTATAATATTGTGCAGCAGTAGGCTTGCCTATCATTATGACACCTGCTGCCTCACATTAGCTCTGCCATTAATGTTCAGCAAACATGTATGAAGATTTCCATATTCATTTATTAAATATATTATGAAAGTATAATCTGCGAATAAAAAAACAAATGCTATGGCACAATGTCATTCACGCACAAAATAAGAACGTTACTGCATTAGGCTCGTAGAGCAGTGGTTCCCAAACGTTTTCATGTCAACCCCCAAATTGACACTATAATAATTAGTCCACGGACCCCAATTTGAAAACATATGACAGGACCCCCATAAGAAAACATTTGTATATGGCTCAGTGATTCTCAACAATTTTTATTTCAAGGCCCGACAGTGTGACATGCATTAATTAATGGCATTTGGGACCCCAATTTATAATGTAACATCAGTGTTAACTCTGAGAGTGTACAAATGGAACCAAATTGACCTGTTTGGTTCCATTTGTACACTCTCAGAGTTAATAGTTACAGTCTGAGACCCATAAAGGTCCATTTGGTTCCTAACTGTCATTTAGCTGGAGACCCCCTGGAACTCCTTGACTCCTATGATGTTATTTTAAGAACATCTGCTTGAAGATTACTTTATTTACAATTATTTATAGTAGGCTATGGTTACATTATGATTTTCGTACTATTCCAGGTGTATATGCCATAATGCCATTGCTTTCTGTTCTAACCGTCCCTAAGACCCCCAGTCTTACTCTTAACTGGCCACGTAGGTCGGACTAACGGGAGGTCAGACTTATGGACAGTCCCCCTTTTGGTGGTGTCTCAGCATAGTTAAATTTTCTCTATTATACCTTTCTATGATATCTTTGCCTATAGTCTCGTGAAAGGAGGAGAATAAATTGCACTGACTTATAACCTCCCGTGATCCCTCCCAGAAGCTCACCCTCTTTCCATTAAATCCTAATGACAGACCCTGGGATTCCTGGAAATGTGATAGAGTAGCAGGTGCCCTGTTCCTCCTCCTGCACTCATTCTGAGACTGATAACAGCAGCAGGACGAAGCTCTCAGTGTGCTGCTGAACCCCCGAGTGTTCCTTTACTCTGAGTGTACAGTTGTACACATTTTCACTGTCAGGTGGAAACCTTGTATGTCCAAAACCTTTATTTACTTGATGAACAAAAATCTGGTAAGAATCATCTGTGGTGAGCCTGCTTTGTAAGCAGGCAATATTTTATCCATGGTGCCCATCTGAAAACAGTTCCCTCAAGAGAGATGTCACATATAGAGGATGAAATTCATTTAGCCTATGTTTTTAACAATATAGTGGAAATAGCGGATCTACACATTAAAGCTTGTAGATCATTGCCTTGTGCGACAGCAGCGACACTCTTGTATGACGAAGTAGGGCATTCATTCATGTCAAAACATTACAAGGTTGAAATTTCAAGATATGAGGTTTCTGCCCGACAGCGACCAAATTAACCCGTAAGGGACCAGTTCGTCATTTGTACACTCCTGGAATTTTTGATAAACCGTGCACGTAAAATGCACAGTTAAGTGGGTACATTTTAACACAGAGGATTTTACAGTGCAAGGATGCTCACAGGAGATTATCGGGGTAGCTGGTAATGTGATGAACAAAAATCATGTAAGAATCATCTGTGGTGAGCCTGCTTTGTAAGCAGACAGTTCCCCTCAAGAGAGATGTCACACATAGAGGATGAAATTCATTTGGCATTATGCCGTGTCTGCCAACAAGCCACCAGCCCTGTCTACACTGAAAGCCCTTGAATGTTCACACTCTCGTAGATGACTGTAATACACATAGCTCTGCAGATACACCGTTTGTGTCTTAATGAAGCCGATGAATCAGTCATGATTTTCTTTTCGGTCCGCCAAGGTGAAGCAATGAGGTACAAGCACGATAATGGAGATGGAAGAGAGACAATGAAGACGTGAAGGGCACAAGCAAGGAGCAGTGGTTCTCACAGGTAGGCTATAACTTAAAGACCATCAAATCCCAATTTGTAGGCCGGAGCCCACTGGTGGACCGTGGGGATCATATTGCATGTGAGCCCCCAAATAATTGGCAAAGCACAAAGACTTGAACACAATTGATTGATCATTAAAATAAACATGCTCTGAAAATGCATGCACTTCATCCATCTGACCACATAACACACAGGAGCTGGTCAGATGGGTGAGAGATGATGGATTTTTGAGATGTTCAAGTGGGCTTTGATCCAGAAAGGGTTGGGAAACACTAGACCATTTTAACCACTAGATGTCACTCCACGCCACATCACCATTCTTACGGTCTATGCACATCACAAACACCTCTGTTGTGTAATGTTCCTTATTTCCCTGAGTCATGTGTGTAAGGCAGCACTCATGCAGTTAACTTTGCACCATTGTAATGTGGCGCTCTTTAGGAGGAAAATGGTACCTTCCTCAACAACAGCAGCAGCAACAGTATGGATTATGGACAGGGTCAGCTTACACATGTAGAGAACAAATATTAAAATGTTTTGGGGAAAAGTGGTATGTATGTGTGTGTGTGTATATATATATATATATATATATG
>OOFJ01020099.1:5108-16021 GCA_900323375.1 Benthosema glaciale | reverse complement strand
CCCACCTGGAAACCGAAGATCTGAGCCCGGAATGAGAACCAAGCCGCGATGGGAACTTCCCAAACTTGCAGTTGGTCACATCATGTCGATGTCCTGGCGAAGTATTGTAACACGAACGCGTGTGTGTGTGTGTGTGTGTGTGTGTGTGCACGCGAGTAGCTCTGGGCCTCGGGGTGCTAAGACCCGAAGTCGGGTAACTACAGAGAAAAAGACCAGAGGGAAAGGTGCTAAGCTAGAACTAGAACGAGAGATGAGAGAGAGCGAACGAGAGGGGTAGAGAGTACTGTAGAAAGTGAGGTGGAAAGAGACTGGGAGAGATGGAGAGAGGTAAAGAGAGACAGAGAGAGAGAGAGCTAGAGAGTGAGAGGGGGTAGAGAGGTCATGGATGTATACAGGCTAACTGTTAACACAGCACTAGCACAGAACAAGCAGCAACAACAAAGCAGGGTTTGTACAGAGGGAGCTCTGGTATGTTCCAGGACAATCTTTTGTTAGGCACTCAAATTCAGTCCAATTAGTGACTCTGTCCCGCACGCGGGCACGCACGCACACATCCCACACAGACAGAGAGAGATGGCACATATTGCAACATGCAAATGACTGTTAAGCATGTCCCGTGTGTGTGTGTGTGTGTGTGTGTGTGTGTGTGTGTGTGTGTGTGTGTGTGTGTGTGTGTGTGTGTGTGTGAGTGTGAGTGTGAGTGTGAGAGAGATGGAGACGAATGAGTTCAAAGAGGATGCTACTCGATTCACCTACGGTACTTCAGACCTTTGTAGCATGAAATTTGAGTCCTAGTTGAGTTTGAAAATCTCAATCATATGATTAAGTAACGTGAGAACAGCCCTGCTGAAACATGTTGATCATAATGACTTTTGATTGATTGATTGATTGATTTTATTAACAGCTTGGAGATTTATAGTGAGTGGACGACACCATAAAGTATTTCTACTTGTTTACAATAGGGTCCACCATGTTCATTTCATCAAAAACAATTAGAGACGTACAAATAGCAGGAAATCATAATGGAGGTAAGGTCATAATGGAGGTAAAAAGACTGCTAGTCCATACCTGTTCTGGGATACAACGTACCTCCCCCCTCTATATCATCACCAGTGTGCCACTTATATAATAATAACGGGTGTCCCTGTGGCACACTATGCCATGCTCAGCTGACCACAGCACAGAATGCACACCTTCCCTTCCAGTCAGTCACAGCACGCAATATCTGCAGACGCATTATCTAAAATGGCAACCAGTGTCATCACAAAAAATGTTCGTCGACTACCTTTTTTCACTGGCGAAAACTAAATGGGAACTAAATGAAAACTAAGCTACGGTGACTAAAAGTAAGACTAAATATATACTGACAATTTAAAAACTAGACTAAAGTGTTAGGAAGGGACTAGTGGACAAGAGATCCAGAATAAGTCATTTCACACGTGGTTTCATGCTGAAAATAGCCGATCTACAAGCTCACAACGCGTTGCAGTGCGAAGCGTTGTAAGCTTGTAGATCGGTTATTTTCAGCAAGTGTAAATTCAGCCATTACAACGACAACAAGGCCTCCCAAATTACATTTTAGTCGACTAAATCAACTGTAGATTTAGTCGACTAAAATCTTAGAAATAAGCTGCCAAAAACAACACTGATGACAACACCTTTAAGCCACACGGTCCACACAAAACATAACAAAACAAAACAAAACAAAACACCAAAATAAATAAACTACAACATTAAATTGTATTAATTCACATTACTGTTACATCAAATTAAAACATTAACAACTAAATGTAGTTAGCCAATTAGCCAAAGGTTATTCCTTCAACTATGGTCATCCGCATTCCAGTAAATAGGGTGTTTAAGATCGCCCTCCCTGCGACTTCGACACGACGAGTAAGTAGGAAGTGCTCCGAATAGTTAAGAAAACAGACAACGCCGACGGGCGCCACCCCTTCCACTGGCGTCTCTGGTTCCCATGGTGACACGTACATGCACCTTCCCTGTCGTCGACGTTGTTAACAAGACGCCAAAAGATGTGTTCTGCCGTCGTAGCATGGGCTCCGACGGCCGCAAGGTTTATATATCGAGCACCGAGCCATTCGCCGGTGGCGTCGCACGCGGACGGTCGAGCGATCTTAAACTCGCTAATACTGGGTTTGTGTGAACACAAACATTGGCATGTGATTGGCTGATCACCCCATAGCGATGATTTGATTGGCTGAGCAAAGTAGCCTACATATTGAAGCTAAATGTGAGGGCAGCAAAGTGAAGACGGAAAAGTGAGGGCGCAAATTGTGATTGGCCAGAATAAGATGATGTATGATGAGCACCCCTCACTTCACACGGGAGTGACTGCGAACACAGTGAGCCCTTATTATGGAAGCCAGGCAGAACATGTCTGTTTGTGTGTATGTCTGTGTGTGTCACGCTTTACTGACACCACCCGCCACCAGAGAGCGCAGTTACACCAAAGGGAAAATTACAGAGATGACTTCAAATACACTGAGTTTGCTTCCCGCGTTCGCGTGTCTTACTTGTTTTTACTTGAAGGCTGATTTATCAGTAAAGTGTGTTTCTCAGATGGGGTCTGGGGAGTCAGGACCCCCAAGGAATCCTTTACATTACAGAAGCAGTTAGAGGGGGTCCAAAATGATTGCTAGTTAGGAATCAAATGGACACCATTAGGTTCCATTTGTACGCACATGCATCCAGATTTTGACCTCACAAAGTGGCACCATACACCAACAAGAAAGGAAGGAAAAAAATAGAACAACACACATTGAGTGTAAAGAAAGTAATCTTTAATTGTAAACAAGATCAGGTTGTACCTTTATGTACTGTAAACAAAAATAAATCACACCCGTGTGAAGTGAGGGGCGCTCTTTGTCATCTTACAACATCGATTACAAAATAACGTTTGTGTTAGCGAGTCGCGACGGGTGACAAAACATTCATTTCTCTGCAATGGCGTTTTTAAAACAAACATTGTTGAAAAACAAACATTAAACCTGTATGTCAAAAATCACACCTGAGTGAAGTGAGGTATACCTGGGCTAGTGCCCCTCAAAAATCTTATTTACTTTTTAAAAGGCCCCTTAACTACAAAGCTCAAGTTCTACAATTTGGAGGTTACACCAAAGCACGTCACTAACTTCAGAATATATATATTTCCTAAGGGGAACAAGTTTCTTGGATTCACAGTTACTGTGAAATCATACATTTCCCTGTCACTCAAAATCCCCATAGATGGGAATGCCCCCATATGGTGCCCAGGTATTGTCCATATGGAGATCTCTGATGTCATCAATATTGGTCAGCAACTCTACATCTGACCTCAAACCCTTAGATCTCCATATATGGAAATATGCCAGAACCCGTTCTGACATTCCATGTTGATCCTTCCCCATCCATCCTTCCTCTTTGATGTCTCCCTTTTGACTGATTGATAGGGTCTAGAGTTTGTCCGTTCAAACTCTAGACGGGCCTGCCACAAAGTTATTAGTGCAGCTGTCCCCGGCAGCCAGGGAAAACTAGAGTTCTCAACAGGCCTGAAAATGAAGGCCAGGCCCTCATCAACCACTGTACACTCAAGAGAATGTCCCCGCTACCACCCATCCATCCATATATGGAGGTGACCTATTCTGACAGTCCATATGTTGATCTGACCTCATCCAACCCTGTACACTCGATACATGCTCCTTAAATGGCCAGTGCAGAATTCATTCCATGTTGATCTGATCCCCGCATGCCAAAGTGCCCAGCAGTCTGCTGTCAACAAGGCGGATGCGATGGGCTTCTCGCTCTTAGGCGTCTTACTGGTATATATTATTTTTCTTATGTGGGGAGAGTCTGTTGAAGCTTTTAGTTGATTCAATTATTTTCTATGCCATGGGTCAAGCATCCAGCTCGTCTCAGAGCGGGTGTGGGGTGGCATGAGCACACGATCACGCCTTGGTCGCCTGGTGTCGGCTGGTGACAATTTGAAGGATCTTCTTGTAGGCCTCTTTGTTTTGAGTGTTGATTTGCGGGTCACTCCCCTGCCCATCTTCGTAGACGAAGAAAAACCTGGTACAGACATGGTCCGCGTTGGGAGCCACCCAAATATCTCCATGCTTGTGCAGGTCAGGAGATTTTATCACTTCACATAAAGCAATGCACTTCAGACTACGACTACGCAAGAACCTTTTCCCATTCTTCTGTGTTGCACTTTCGTCCTTCGAAGTAGCTTGTTGTTGCCCATTATTGTAAATGCCTGAGTAGCCAAAGGATATGGTTGACAATGGGCTGATATATATCCCAACCCCATAGGCGGCACCATTCACCTGAAATTTCGTGTTGGAAGCCACAACCAGTCCGTTCCTCAGAATAGAGTGCCAGTTCTCAATGTGTGATCCATGGAAAGCAAAGGTGCTGCCATATAGTTCTTTGGCAGCTCTGAAGATGGTTTCTTTCGCGGGCGAACTGCTAAGCAGTAAGAATTGATGTGGCGTTTGCATTACGTCCAGTAGTTTGTCTGCTGGAAGTTTGGCAATGTATGACCTGTTACTGGATATGACCCATTGTAGCAATGGGAGAGACAACTTGTCAACCTTGTCCATTTTGTCCTTCATCTCTGAGTGAGGGGTCTGGGTCATTTCTTCAATGCGTGGAAGGTTCTCAAAGGATTTTAGCACTCGATGATATTCCTTGTTCTTCGGGTCAAAAGCGAGTTTCTGTGGATTGTCCGGATCGACCACAGAGGGATACGGGTCAAATATGACGTCTCTCCTGTTTGATGCCAGTGCAGCCCGAGCCATTGACACTAACAGGTCCACAACCTGAGCTCCGGTTGCGATCACATCGGTTACTTTATTCATCACCCCCAGGGTTTGGAAGGCAAAAATGCACAGCTCCCCTTCACACACGTATGGCCTGAGCATGGGTCCGTTTATGAACACATGGGGTTCGTCACAGATCACGCAGAATTCATTCAGAACCGGAATTCTCTGCTCGGCATACTCTAATGCCTGGACAAGAAAACCTCGGTTTCTCTTTGGCACAACTTTGGCAGGAGTGGACTTGGGATCAAAGTTGAAATTGAACTTGCTTGGCGCTGTTGGAGCTGCGAGGCATGCAGCCTTCCCTTCACTGCTCTCTTGCTCCCGCTGCTCAGTGACAAACGTCTGCATGATCTTTCTCAGCTGATGTCCCAGGCCAAACCTGTCTTTAAGTTTGGATACTTGGTAAACATCAACCTTCAGGGTGGCCCCATTCATGTATTGTGTCTGTGAGCAGTTAAGCTGTATTGTTACAGGCTCCAGACGGAGCACACCCCATGCCAACGCAGTTTCTTCATCTAGGAAACTGACGTCAACAAAGAGATCAATCTCCACATCATCGAATCCACCGTATTCCCTGAGAGATACTGCATTGGGTCCTTTCAAATCCTTCACAGATTGTATGTCTGCCTCCAGCTGCGGATGTCGGCGGATCTCTTCACCGCCAATGTCCTCCTGACTGCCATAGTAATCACCTTCTCCTTCAGAGTAAACCTCATCAGAGTCATTATTTCCGTCTGAATCTCCTGGTGCATCACAGCACTGACCGGTCTCTCCTGTGCCATTATTCAGCCTCATCTCTGCTGCAATCCGATGGAAAATAACAGGAATCGGATCACTTGTGATCAAAACGTCGTCAGCATTTTCCGAGTTGGACACATAGGTGTTGTCTGGGTAATCATCAGAGACGTTAACAGAATAGGAAATCCCCTTGGATCCCTGGGAGTACGTAAATGTGAAGGTGGTGTCGGCATATCTGAAATTTGTGAAACGTTCTTCGTTCTCCGCCTTGCACTGTTGAATGACGACATCAACGTCTTTTTGTATTCTCTCTTTCCTTGAATACATCCTCCGAAAATAAAAACAATCTACTGGAATTCAAGAAGCAGAATGTTTAGGGTTCACAGAAGACTGGCAGCACAACTAAATCACTTTCACGTTCACCTTCTTATAACCACTCGTGACGTAGGTGTCTTGTCATTCCGATGAGTCAACCATATATCCATATATGGAGTTTGAACGTCAGCCAATGCGAAAATGTGAGTCCCAAGATGCAGATGTGTCAAACGGGTGATTATATCTTTCTGTGCTTTCTGTATCTTTCAATATCATGTCTGCTGACAGAGTACTGTAAAAGAGAGATAGCCAGCACTCCAAAGTCCATTCAAGCTACGTTTATTGGCTTGCATTGTGCAGCACATACAGTCTGTGTCAGGCCTTCCTCAGTGTGTATTGAGTTCTGGCTATCTCTCTTTTACAGTCATTCTTCGTGAGTCGTGCACCCGGTAATCTGTACTTTTGGACTGAGAGTGCTCATTTTTCTCTTCTTCTATGCTGACAGAGTACTTGTTCAAAATGTGGCAGCCAGAGGTTTAACTAGAACTAAGATGAGAAAACATAATTTTAGCCTCACTACATTGGCTCCCGGTTGTTTTTAGGATTGATTTAAAATGTATTTTAGTCTTGTCTTGCACCAATTTTCGAGTGTTTGTGTAAACACAAACATTGCGTAACACAAACATTGAAGACGAAGTTGGACGCAAATTCTGATTGGCCGGAATGAGATGATGCATTATGACGTACGAAGATCACTTAACATAGGTGTGATTCTTTCCTATTCCTATTCTATCTTTGCTTTTCTGTTTTGTTTGTTGTTGTTTGTTTATTGTTTTCTTTTCTTTTCAGGGAGTGCAGTGCGTCGAGTCGGTCGTGCCCACGGTTGTCCAGAACCGCCACAAAAGGCCTCTGCCCGGGCTCTGGACAGAGGCCCTAGATCTCCATATATGGAGCTGGCCTGTTGTGACAATATGTTCTGATATCTGCATAGATTCCATATTTGGGCATGGCTGACAAATAACTGTATATGGGCATAAGAGACACAGACATAATAACTGGTAGAGCATGTATGCATTTCCAACTTCAATCGTTCCAAGTAGGCCAGTGCACTGCTTCATCCTATCCTATGTACCACGTCTCTGTGTGTGTTTGGGTAATTATGGGTGGCCAGTGACCTTGTGTGGTTGAGAGGTTGTTGCACGCTTTTATTCTATTAGTGTAATATCCGTACAGTGTGTGATGAGGTCGGATCAACATATGGAATGAAATCCATGTAACTCGAGAACCGCTCGCCTCACCGGCTTCAATTGTACAGCATTGTAACATTTGTTTTGAAAGGCGCTTTTTAATAAATGACTATACCTTACCTTCAAATTCGACACACGCGTTCCACACCGACACAGGGAATGCAATGCCGGGTGTCGAGTTTGTTGGATCACCGGTTATCCAGAACCAGCACAAGTAAGTTGTTGGGAGTGGGATCTCCACAACCATGTCGACTTGATCATAACACAAAATAAGTCATTAAGAAATACAATTCTATTGAAAAGGCTAGTCCTCTAGTAAGGACCCATTTACAAACGTATAATGGCAGCCAAATCTTGCCTGAATCAGATCTGTGACACATCAAGACTGAAATCTGATTGGTCTAACAGGTCACATGACTGATTTAAACAAATCAGATTCCAAGCTGGATGTGGCTCAGATCTGATTCAGGCCGGATTTGGCTGCCAGTGTAAATGGGGCCTATAAGAGCTGTGTTAGAGTTTATGAACATATTTTTATTATTTTTTTGATTCATCAGTCACCATTAACACAATTGACAAAAACTATCCCTATTGATTAAACACTTAATGCTAGTTGATCGGGGTCCATTTAAACTTATTTGGTCCCATTGTTTCTTTCCCTTTACAGTGTACTCTGTATGTTGAAAGTGAAAAGAACAACACTAAGATTTGTTTTATGTTATATTTATTTGTAGATACCGGTAGCTGCTATTTGTGTGTGCCTATTATGAATGCCCAGAATAATTAAAGGTTTATGGGGTTAAAGGCTAAACAGGGTGAGTAACTGGTAGGGGAAAAAAAGGGGGAAAAAAGTGTCACATTTGCCATTGACAATGAAAGGAGATTTCTCATATGTGTCTGAACAAATCGGCTTTTTGTGGCATGAACAAACATTAAATGCATATATATATATCCATAAATTCAGTTGTCATCTTACATTTCATATCTTGAATCTATGATTGATAAGAGCACTCCTCACTTCACACGGGTGTGATTTTTTTCTTTACTCGTGGCGGTAGATGTGGCTGCTCTCATCGGCCAAAGGCTGTGATCCTCTAACTTTACAACCACAGCTGTAATTTGTCCACCTTTTTTCGGTATTATTAGCTATTGATTAAAGGTCTTTAAATTGTCACTTTACTATCATCTGCGGGACCTGCACAAAAACCAGGACCCCTCAGGTTTTTATTCATTCCTCGCCACTCGCCAGGTGTCTACTGTTGACCACATTCAGGATCTTATTGTAAATGCCTGGACTAGTTTGTGTGTTAATGTTGGGGTCTTTCCCCTGCCCATCCTCATAAATGCAGAAGAACCTGGTGCAGACATGGTCAGCGTTTGAACAAACCCAAATATCTCCATGGTGCTTTATCACGGCAGGAGAAGTGATTACTTCACACACAGCAATGCACTTCAGATTACGACTTCTCAAGAACTGTCTTCTTGTGTTCTGTTGTGGAGTTGCGTGCTTGTTATTAGTTGGTTGATTATGAGGATTATGATCATAAAGCCCTGAGAACGAAAAGGGTATGTTTGACGAGGGACTGAGATATATGCCATTCCCTTCGGAGTTGCCATGCAGCTGGAATTTGGTATTGGACGCAACGACCAGTCCTCTCCTCAGAATAGAGTGCCAGTTCTCAATGTTTGACCCATGGAAAACAAAGGTGCTGCCATAAATTTCTCTGGCTGCTCTGAAGGCGTTCTCTTTGGCAGGGGGACTGCAAAGCAGTATGAACTGATGTGGTGTGTGCATGAAATCCAGTTGTTTGTTTGCTGGTAGTTTGGCAATGTATGACAGGTTACTCGATATGACCCATTGTAGAAATGGGAGAGACAACTTGTCAACCATTTTTTCCTTCATCTCTTCACGAGAGATCTGGAGCAATTCTTCAATAGGTGGAAGGCTGTCAATGGCTGTAATCACTCGTTGATAGTCCTTTTTGTTTGGGTCCAAAGCCAGTCTCTCTGGATTGTCCGGATCGACCAAAGAGGGATACGGGTCAAATATGACGTCTCTCCTGCTTGATGCCACTGCGGCACGAGCCATGGACACTAACAGATCCACCACTAGAGCTCCAGTTGCGATCACATCGGTTACTCTATTCATCACCCCCAGGTTTTGGAAGGCAAATATGCACAGCTCCCTCTCACACATATAGGGTCTGAGCATGGGTCCGTTTATGAACACATGAGGTTCATCACAGATAACGCAGAATTCATTCAAAAGAGGAATCCTTTGCTCTGCGTACTCTATTACCTGGACAAGAAATCCTCTGTTTCTGGTCGGCACGGATTTGACAGGATTGTACGAGTGGTTGATGTTGCATTGGACACTGGTAGAGTTGGCGAGCCATGGAGCATCCCCTTTGTTTTCTTGCTCCCACTGCTCGGTGACAAACGTCTGCATGATCTTTTTCAGCTGATGTCCCAGGCCAAACGTGTCTTTAAGTTTGGATACTTGGAAAACATCAACCATCGGGACGGCCCCATTCAGGTATTGCGTGAGTGAGCAGCTAATCCGTATTGTTACAGGTTCCCGATGCTTCACTCCCCACGCCCATGCGGTTTCTTCATCTAGGAAACGGACATCGATGTGCAGATCAATGTCCACATCATCGACACATTCATTGACAAATACAGGATACTTCAAATCCCTCACCGCCTGGAGGTCAGCCTCCAGCTCTGGATGTCTGCAGACCTCATCGTCAAAATGTTCCTCAGGATGATCTTCGTCAGAGTCATTATCTCCGTCAGAATCCCCTGGTGCATTAGGGCACTGGTGTGCGTCTTCCGCAGGATTTTTCAGCTTCATCTCGGCTGCAATTCGATTGAAAATAACAGGAACCGGATCACTCGTGAGTAAAATGTCGTCCGCATTGTCTGAGTTGGACACACAGGTGTTGTCGGGATAATCCTCAGAGACATTCACAAAGTAGGTAATCCCTTTGGATCCCTGGGAGTACGTAAACATGAAGATGTCATCGGCATACCTGAAATCAGAGAAAAGGCTTTCCTTGTCCGCCTTGCACAGTTGAATAACAACGTTGATGTCTTTTTGGATTTTCTCTTGCCTTGAACACATCCTCACGATATAACAAAAGCCCTGCTGCAATGGAATCTTCTGCCTTCTTCCTTGCTCTTCTCTTCCTTCGTAGCCACTAAGCACTGAAAGCAAAGCAACTTCATTTCATATTTCACTTACTTATGCAGTACATGATGACGTAGCATGACGTCAGATACGTGAGCGGCAGTATACAGCATCAGACGCTGCATCCCATAGGCTGTATGCCTGCCATACATCCGTACAAATGTAATCAATCATGTTAGCGGTCCATTGGGTTCCACACTCTCAGCATGAATAAGACAAACATGACAATAGACTTGGCGGCCACATCACGTCACACCACAAATTCTTAAAGTTCTTCCTAAAAAAAACTGAGCTCAGAACTCAGATTCAAGTAGTGCAGTAGTGGGGATAACTTTTTTCCACCATTGGGGAGACGGGCGGTCATCAATTGCCACAGATTGGTTGGTGATGTAATGGTGATGTAATGGTGATGTAATTAAGATAGGGACGGTAGAACCCTCGGCCAATAAAGCCAGATCTATTATGGGTATGGGGCATGATGATGACGGAAGAGGCGTACGTCAGAAGACCCTTTATGAACATCGGGAGTACCTGCGTTCTGTTCTGCACTCCGTTCACCCGCTCTGTTCGCGCACAATTGTGTGCAATGCGCAAGTTGGCACT
>OOFJ01020096.1:3945-14116 GCA_900323375.1 Benthosema glaciale | reverse complement strand
CTTCTTTTAAACACGCCCCTCAAAACCCACCTCTTCAGTCTTGCATTCCCCGGTTAATCCTAGTATTTTCTTTGTTTACCATTCTATTATTAGTATTACCCATTTATTTTGCTGTAATACATTTGTTCTGTTTATGTAAAGCATCTTGCAGTAACAAGAAAAGCATTTGTTTTATTTTATACCCATTATTTAACCAGTAAAACACGTTGAGACAAAGTCTCTTTTTCAAGTGGGAACTGGCCAAGAGGCAGAGATAAAATAAATTACACTAGTCTTCAATGCTACATTGTACATGACAAGTTACAGGACAGTCAATAATACATCCCTGGACCATGATATACCTCAAACTACCTATAATATATAATACAAACATCTGATACAGGTGATACAGGGCGCAAAGTTGTGCATAGAGAAAACACACAATGTACAATATGTACAGAAATAATACAAATGTAGGCCTATACAAAGGCTAGTACACATCCAAACATGTGCAGATGTTGGAGTGTATATCTGAGATGAAGGCCAATTTGAGTCTGGTCTGCAGGTCATTCCACAACCAGGGGCCAAAGAAAGCAAAACATATTTTTTACCCGCCTCATATGTAAATGCTGGTACTACACACCGTAGGCAGGCATTTGATCCGAGGTTTAGACCATTATTTTTTTCTTTATATCATTCTTCTTAACCAAATTGAATTGGAGGAAATGTAGGGAGGCAGATCACAAGATCAGTACTAAGGTACTTTCAGACAGGCATCGATCAACGCAGACGTTGTCGCCTGGATCAACGACAGGTCTGCTCAAGAGGGGTGAGATAACTCAAGTGTAAACCAAAAAAAAAAAGCTAAACAGAATCCAGGTTTGGTCAGTCGTGGGCGCGTGCACGAGCCCCCACGCGACAATTTCGCGTCAATACGCTTTGCGTTGTCGTCCCTCGACTTCTCCGAGCGTATAGGAAAAAAAACAAAAACGCAGGTCTCATTGAAAATGAATTTCGCTGCCCGTTTGAAAGGACCTTTTGTATTTTATTATGATTGCTTGTGAATTTGAACACAGAGAACGAATTGTTATTGATTTCATCAGGGCTGCCTCATGAAAATCCGCCCAACAGATTTTTAGGGACTACCGCGCGCACACATGCACGGACACACGCGGGGAGGTTTGAATTAATGGCCATTATAAACATTTGAAACAGTGACGTCAGTCTCTCGAATGCACACACTCACCCCTTCATCTTGGGAGAGTGGGTTGTTGACAACCAGGTCCTGCTGACCTGCAGCCTTGCGGGGATTCGTGATGTGCTGAAAAAAAATAAAAATAAAAATCACACACAAACACACAGAGAGCAATCAATAACTAAACAATAATACAGCCATCACTCTCTCTACCACGGGTCACGTCTTGATGTCTCAACGCTTAATGTGAACTGACGTGCTGATGAAATGTGCTATACATATGAACTAGCCTTACTGCAGAGTTACGGTACCCAGTACAATCATTATCATCGTGTCAATTTAACTCGGAAGAGTGTACCCAAATGGACCCGAGGGAGCACTAGGGTCCTTTTATCACTTGAGATAAATTAACAAACACTGGGATTTTATTGTGTAGCAGAACGCGAGGGGTTAGCTTTAGTAAAATGTGCTGCAACAATAACAACAGGCTCACTCACAGTCTCTTTAATCTTCTCGTAATGAGACCGCAGCTCCTTGGTCTTATTGATCCACTGACTCTTGTCCTCTGGGAGAACTTCCAAGTAGAGCTGGTTAGAAAAACACAAAAAACACAAGCACTGCATAGACGAAACCACTTCCCTTTTTAGGGGTCCTTCAGGGGTGGGCTATTTTGATGATGGCCACGAAAATGTCCACACTCACTCCAGAGGGCCGAAACCCCTTTTTTCATAATGAATGCCCTACTTCTATTCTCGTCAAAAAAATAAAAAAAATAAAATAACAGGTCTACAAGCTCAAAACGCATCGCACTGTAACGTGTTTTGAGCTTGTATTGCATGTGGCCCTTGCCCGGGCTGCCAGTTGCCCATGTATGACTTAGTTATTAGAGCAATTCTAAACAGATTTGCTTTTTCCAAGTGTTGGATGTACGGAGCATTTACGCAGTATAACAAAAGTACATCAAATCAAGGATATTTGTAGTCAGAACTCAGAATATTATCTCCGGACAACAAACACTTAACCCATTTTAGATTTAAAATAAATTATGTTGCTATATATGAGACATTACACCAGGTCTAAATGGGTTAATTACAGTATATTCATTAAGTTGTGTCTCTACAGTCAATCCCATCTTCCCAAAACAACACTAAGCCAAGCAAACACCCACAGGCTGGCATTGGAAGATCAGCATGTGATTGTGGCTGTGCAATGAAAACATCCGAATATTGACCCAACATTATGTTTATACTGCAACCCGGTGAACAAAATACTGGGATGTCTGGGACCAGCACTATTGCTTATACAGTTATAAGATACAGCACGAAACAGTTTCATGACTGTTACATCACTTTCCAAACTAGAGGTGGTCAACAGTGGTGGACAAAACAGGTGTGTGTGCGCGCACGCGTGCGTATGTGATCATCAATCTACCTGAGAAGGAGAAACCCAAAGCCCTTCTAATCAGACCTGATGAAAAGACGGCAGATCTGTTTGACAGTTACTGTACCTTCCAGCACACACTGCGGAAGCGGCTGCTCCTTAATCGACCGTTGATGCCTGCCTGCCGGATATGGGCCAGGTAATTACTGTGGAGGAACAAGTCGTCCCATTCTTTCCTGCCAGAGACCAAGAGGGGTGGAACGTTAGAGTATATAGCAGGAGATGGTGTGGAGGGCAGAGGAAGAAACCTCAGTCTGATTTGAATGACTTCTGCCTCTTATGTTAACCCAATAAATCACAATGAAGCTCTTACCTATAGGACAGGAACGTGGACTCAGACTGGGAGTAAGTGGTGCTGCTGTCAAGAGAGCCTCCTCCTGTAAAACACACACGTAATAAGTATGAATGCCTGTGATGGTATAGTCAGTGACTGGTCCATAACCTGGCAGGACACTAATCTCATCTCAACATACATGAGATATTTGAGAATTGAATACTTGTATTGGTCGCTGTTCCCATCATTGGATAATCTATGATTGATCTATTGATATTTTTAGGGGTCTCTCATTCCCGACTTGTAGTGTGGGGGGCACAGATAGACTGATAGAGAGAGAGAAAGAGAAAGGGTGTAAAGTGACAACAGAACGTGGAAGCTCCATGTTTGTTGCTGTAGCGCGTGCCTTGTGTGTAAGTCTAATTTGGCCTGCAGGTGAACATACACTCTACTCCGAGAGCTGTCTGTCAACATTAGCTACAGGAGTGGATCGGTCTGCTGGGACACTCGGCATGAATATTCATCAGCTCAACAATGCACACACGTGTGCACGCTCGCTCGCTCACACACGCACGCACGCCTGCAGCCATCATCACCAGATGCATTCAAGATTTGTGCTTTATTAGTCTTCTCTATTTTACACTTTCTCTCTTCCGTCTCACTCTCATACTACACAGCCTGTTCTCCCCGTTCTCGTTGACACTCCCTCTTTTCTGGCAGCCATTATTACACTTCCTAAGAGGCATGTGTCACGCCATTCAGTGCCACAATAATAATTCAAGTGGCTGGCCTCCATCACAACACTTGACAGTATATATACTGGCCCTACTGCGAAACACACCACACAAACCCCTTTGCTTTGTACTTGTTCCAATGAGTGACAAGCCTCTTGAATCTAGACAACTATAGTGGTTAAAGGAAGCAATATGCGTCAGCGACTCAGCCAATGTAAGACTTTAAACAGCTCTCAACACTTACATGACATTATTTCGTACTGCTGGTTACACTGACTGGTGGTGACAGGTCAACAGACTCACACATTAAATTATATTCCTAGTCTCTTATTTTGTAATATCTGCTCTGAACAATTTATGGTGTTCGGGCTGGGTGCATCTTGATGATGATAGGCACAAAAGGTGGAAAATCAAGTGCACAAAGTAGTATTCATTTGCATTGGGCACTGGGCAGTGTTGATTGACAGCAAATTTAGAGTTGTTTTGGTCTCTTTCATTTAGTTTTAGTCACATTTTAGTCACCTGTTCTAGTGTTAGTCTAGGTTTAGTCCAAATAAATATTTCAGCGGGCCTTGATTCCGTCATAATGACTGATTTTACACTTGCTGAAAATAGACTATCTACAAGCTCACAATGCGTCGTAGCTTGTAGATCTGCTATTTTCAGCATGCAACAAAATGTAAATGTGTCTTTTACTCTATTGGATCACTTGTCCACTAGTCCTTAACATTTTAGTCTAGTTTTTATTTGTTGACAAATTGCCAATATATTTACTATTTAGTTTTAGTCATCATAGCTTAGGATAGTTTCCATTACATTTTCGACTGTGAAAAAAAGATAGTCGACTAACATTTTTTTTTATCATTGTATCATAGTCAATTAATGTCATTAAAATGACTACTCATTTTAATTACATTAGACAGAATTACATATTACGGCCATCGAAAATGGTGCCTCTTCACAAAGGCTGTCAATGGTAATTGGTCGCCTGTTTGTCTGTGTACACTGTTATCACTAGTGACTCAGAGAAGTGTTTCTAAAGGGGGAAGAGAGATTGCATTTCAAAGGACAGTTCTGTTTCCATAGCAGATCACAATACATTATTGACTTAGAAAGAACAGAGATATAATCGAATGGGCAAGTACAAAATGGTTCTTCCGTTCCTGGTGCGGCATTATCCGTCAAGTTGTCTGGATGAAAAAACAGACACCCAGTATTAGCTCAATGTGTCATGCAAACAGACTAATTTTGTTTGCACTTTGCAGCCAGCCTTGTATATTATTCCTTTTGATATTTTATAGATTCTGCATGATTTCCTTTAATATTTTGAGATGCCGTTTATAGACTGCCAGTGTGCATAGTCAGTGAGAAACACCCCTCCAGGCTTTTCCTTTTGGCATTTCTTACTGTACTGTTTCAAACTAACATTAACACATTTAGGACAACACAAAGGGAATACATGAAATGCATGGAAATTGTCATCCAAGATCATAAACTACTAATAGATTAAAGTATTCAATCAGTCAAAGCTCATCCAACCCTTTGGTGAGAATACAACTTAAGCAAAACAATACTGTGTAGAACTCTTATTTTCAAGATTCCAAATTTTGGTAATGCTGTTCGTGAATTTGGTGCCTGCATTTCATCACGAAATTAAGACTCCAGGGAGGAGGAACATCTCCCCTTGGTCCCCTTCATGTAATGCTGATTATAATTGGGGACAGCCTCACTGTTAAACAAAACAGTATATGCCCATTTTCAATACAGTGTTCCTACACACTTTCCATTAAAGAATTCCATACTTTACTTTAGTTCAAAGGCTGTTTATAAAGTAAAACTTGCACGTCAGCACTGATTAACAAGTAAACTAACTGAGACGGTCCTACCTAAATGGACTGGAAAAAACAATACAGTATGTTGTTCTCCCCATGATTCTATTTTCTAAATAAGAACCGAACATGAGTCAAATACAATTATTAAATGTTTGCTGCATCTGTGAAGGCTCCTTTGTTAACTGTGTCCATGGACATGACCACGAATGCAGTCAAGCAATTATGATTTCCTGAAGAAAATATATGATTACCGTTCTAATAAATACACTGCGCAACAAATAAATGTGCAGACAAGTATGTCATAATAATGCTATTTGTGCCGTTATGTATATGCAAAATATCGCATATAATATCGTATAATATATCGCATATTCTTTAAACTGATTTGGTGGGGGATGTGTGGATTTTTTGGTTCAAGTTAAACGTTATAAGTCAACAGTCTGGAAACATACTTTTTTCTACACTCTTTTGTTTCCATATTGTGGCCTGTTTCCAATTTCCTATCCATCTTCTCAATCTACAGTATATTGTCCAATAAAGTGATTCTGCAGTTGTGTGTAGGACTGTGGTTTTCAACCAGTGGTGGATGGTCGGACCACCAGTGGTAATTGAGGAGGTTCCAGGTGGTCCCCACGTAATGACGGAGAGTTGTTACCAAATTGACCCTCATAGATCTTTAACTCTTGAAAGCGAAAAAAGAAACCTTACGGGTTCATTTGGTTTCATTTTATGCTCTCAAGAGTATTCTAAAAAGGTAAACATTTGCATTACTTAATATACAAGAAGTATACACACAATTAGATAACGTAGAATTGTTATTTGGAGCAGTGTTTGCCTGTTCTCTCCCCTATGGTACCAACATCAATACATACAGCATGGGATTGTGGACAAAATGTAATCCAACTATAACAAAGATATTCTTCAGTTTTGGTTGTACAGGGATAAATCTCAATGGTGGTCTGTGGCTCAAATGCCAAATAAATAATGGGCCTTGCCCTTGATATGAAAAAGGTTCAAAACCACTGCAACAAAGAGGGGGGTGAACGTACGGCTGCGATTCTGGTTTAAGTTGTGGAGCGGGTCGAAGCCCATGTCTTGCTGCTCGTCCGTCAGGAGCGGGTGGCGGGTCTCGAAGTTTGGGTGCTGCATGGCCGCGACCCCGGCCAAACCTGGCGTGATATGAGGAGGAGAAGAAAAGATAAACACATGGAATAAAGCTAAAGAAAGACTAGAAAAAGTAATGATGATGCTTTAGGCCGACCAGCTGAAGGAATCATGACATTTCTGAGACCATTTATGTATCTGGAAGATGCTTCTAAACTTGTATTCTATTCCTAGTTTGATCACTTCAAATACGCTTTCTACAAGCTCACAACAAGTATTTTCGGTGTGCAGCATGCTTTCACAGAAGACACGCTGGAATTCTATGGGATCCAAATGACTGAAGAATTCTCAGGTAGCACCTCGAAGTCTCCAGGTGTTGTCCACAAAACCTTCAACCTAGCATTCCTATTTTGGGCATGTCATAGGGAAAACAACTGGAAAATATTTAAACGTTTGTGCTGTCTGTGAAGTCTCGTTATTTTAACTGTGGCCATGGACATGACGATGACAGCAGCCAAACAATTATGGTTTCCTACAGTGCGTAACAAATACATGTTTAGACAAGTATTCGTCGTAATGTTATTTGTGATGTCATGTATATATGCAATTCATAGATTAGATAGACAAATTTTCTTTCAAATGATCTGGTGGGGGAGTTATTATAAATCAATAGACTAATATAATACCTTTTCCATACTTGTGAATGAAGTAGGATACCCTGATTATACAACGTAGATATAGTGCTTTTCCTTCTCAGTACTTACCGTCACAGCCTAATGTTTCTTCTCAGCCAAAACTGGTGGAAGATGGGGTTTAGTCTGTAGGAGAGACGAGAACAAAGAACATTCAGAATGAGGAACATGAACACAAATGAGAACGTTGTGTTCCTTGTTCTGTGTAAATCTGTCCATGTATTGATGCTGTGGGATTACAGCCATTACTAATGAGAACAAACACAAAAGTAGGAAGTGCAAAATAACTTACAAACTTAACGTTCTAAATATAGCATGGGCTACCACCACAGCCCATAAGTACACTGTACTGTAGTATAACTAAACTTAAAATAATGGCATGAGTGATTATTAATACAGACAAACACCTTATGTCTCGAAAGTCCCATTAGCAGCCTCTAGAGGTCAAGCTACAAGTTTCATCAGAATCTTCTGTCTCCAAGAAATATGCACAAGCTAAATGTTTGGACTATCGTTCAATACAGTCATCAATACAGTCAATCGCAGTGTCTGAAGACCAGATATCTTGTGCCTGGGAGTTAGGTCTTGACGCAGCTTCTGCTGTGACTGAGAAGACCAATAGACCAGTAGAATCCGTTTAGCCACCGGTGGTGGGAGTATAGGGGTCAAGGCCAAACAAAACCTTATGACTCAAAAGCCCATTAGCAGCCTCTAAAGGTCAAACTACCAGAATCTTCTGTCTCCCAGATTTGTTTTGGAGTATCAATACAGTACAGCTGTAGGTAACAGGTCACACACTATTCAAATAGAAATTCTGCTAAAATGACAACACAATGCTGATAACGCCACAAGTCAGGCAGCCAGGGAAACACAAAAGAACATTTGTCTTGCCAGGTAAACTGTTGGCAAAACTCCTCTATGCCTGCCTTGAAAATCAGTCATTGTGATTGACAAAGCTAATACACTTTATCCATCAAACACTCTGCAGTGTTGCAATCTAGGTTAACCAATACAGTCGTTTGTCTCCCATGCCATTCTTTATCCAGGCTTGGGATCATTCCATGAGGTTCTGAATGCAGTTAGACTAATACACAAGGCCTTGCAGAATAGCACAGCACGGTTCCACTCAGCATTATGCACCCTCCTCCACCCCCACAGTTTATTAATTATGAAAATAACACAACAAAGGCATCTCTTAAACCTATTAGCCGTACTAACGTAGCACCGCTCGATAAATCAGCCATGCACACGCGAAAACGGAAATAATTTTATATGCATAATGTATGGGCCCGTTTTCATAGGGAACATAAGTTCTTCTCCAAGACGTATGCGTTCCTTAAGTCTCTGGGGCTTTTGAGCAAGGCTACTTTAAAAACCTTATCCCCTTAAATAACTATGAGTAATCTTTAATTACTGTATATGAATGGCAGCGGGGGCTGTAAGTAGATAGGCTCAATAATGCTTCAACGATGGCTTCGTGTTCTTGTTGCTCGTGGAAAACCAAACATTTCCTGTGAATCTACAGCTGTATGCTGAAGTTTGGTCACACCTGTTCAAAGTGGAATTTTACAAGTGAAATAAATTTTACAACTTCTGCAGGATTATTAACTTAAAAACAAGACAATGGACACCCTTCTAGTTTATTCACTTATTTAAAAAGTCTAAGGTCTCACAACTTGATTGAGCTGATAACGGACAATTTCTTAAAATCGCGAATCGCGATATCAAATCATTCATGCATCCCTGATTATGTTCAAGGTAGGTGAAAAACATGGCACTGTGCTCAATTTTAAATTACGTTAGACCACAATGCACATTTTAGATCATCAGTCACACTAGGAGCACTCATCGCTGTGCATAGTTTTGAGTTCCAGCAGACTGCGAACACCGAGTTCCATTCAACACAATAGGAAAGGTCATTCTGACCAGCTTAAGGAGGAGTTACCCTCCCAAATCACTCACTAGTACCAGTTATAACGAGGAATGTCCCAGGACCTTGCACATGGTGTGCAGTGCACGCCACGGTCATGATGTGCAGTCTGTGCTGTATAACAGTGCTTCTCAAACCTTTTCATGTCAAGGACCCTCAAATTGACAGTTGTTGGACAGCGAACCCCTATTTGAAAATATATGCCAGGGACCCCCATAAGAGAAGATTTGTATGGCTCTAGCAATGATTCTCAACCAATTTAATCTCAAGGACCCCCAAGTTGGACATGGATTAGGCTACAGGCCCCCATTTATATTGTAAAATCAATGTTAATTTACGTAAGTGCGTAGTGTACAAATGGAACAATGGTTCATTTGTATACATTCTGAGGTACAGACCCATAAGGGTCCATTTAGTTCCAAAATATCATTTAGCTGGGGACCCCCTGGAACTTCCTCAAGGACCCCTAGGGGTCCCCAGTAATTTCCGAGAAAGTGCCAACATGGCCCGCCCTGGTCTTATTCAGCAACACTTTGCTGAATAAGACCAGGGCCATGTTAGCACTTTCTCGCCTGAAGCTAAATCTTCCATCAGCCTTCCGCTGCATTCATTAGTTGTGTCTGGGAACGGAGCCTCCTATAATGCTGCAACAACTTCCAAACTTTGCAACATAATAATAATCAGGGCAAATTAACCACTGCATAATTTATGTCATATTACCTGGGAGACGCCTCAATAATTCAAAGCATGAATCTTTCATGAAATAATCAAATCAATACATAATGAAATGCATAAATAAATCAATAGACAAATAACGTTGCATCGAGCCCTCATCCATACTGTATAGGCAAGGTACAATGTTATGTAGCTGAGATTTACCTACTGTACAGTAGGTAAATCTCAGCTACATAACATTGTACCTTGCCTATACAGTATGGATGAGGGCTCGATGCAACGTTATTTGTCTATTGATTTATTTATGCATTTCATT
>OOFJ01020095.1:0-23316 GCA_900323375.1 Benthosema glaciale | reverse complement strand
GAAGCAGCAGCAGCACCTCTTCCCCTCCGCACCCCGCCATCCTCCACCCCCCGTTTTCTCTCTGAGAGGATGTTCCAGCCGCTGCACACTGACAGCTCGGGGATATTGTGTGTGGAAATGTTCCTGTTGGACCCCGCAGGCCTCTTACAATCTACCGGACAAAGGGTAGCGCACCTTTGCTTAAGGCTTCGCACCTTTGACCTGCGACTCGCACTTCAAACTTGTCACCACGGCTAATTTTTTCCCAACTCCCCTCGGCGCTCCCGTTACGGGATGCGCCCGCCAAAAAAAAATCGCTCGCTCGGTTAACAACTTAAGCCTGTATATACTCTGTTGTACGGTGAATGACAGAAATAGTAGATCTACAAGATTGTGCAATATATTGTGAGTTTAAATACCTATTTGCCATTTTGTTAAACGTAAAGAAATGACACGAATGCCCAACATAGGGACGGCAGGTTGAAACTAAAAAGTGGTTAAAAGTTAACGTGACACAGCACATGTAACGGGCAGTAAACAACAAAATGGACACCGACACTGGGTTGCGGTAGCGTTGTCACTAGCACCACGGTTGTTTCTGAAGAACATTGAACCAATAAACATACTGCCCTGCTACGGGCTCCATGTACACTATAACTACCTGCGAGAGAGTCCATTTGGGGCAAACATTACACTCCCAGAGTAAAATTAACATTGAGGATTTCACTGTGTACAGTCGAACCTCATCATAGGATCTTCATGGAGGCCATATTGGCAAATTAGAAATTGTGCCCTTGAAATGAGAGATTAGAGATGTCTAATAAATGTCACGTCAATTACATTGAAATCCTCAGAGGAGAGGCAATCTTCACATTGTCTTGAGATGAACATCATGCTACAGCATTTGATTTTATTCCCCGTCTATATGGAAGACAACTATTATGAACAGCTTTTTAATAACTGTGCTTAAACTAGCCATGTTCCAGTTTCACTAAACTACTCAAATTTGCAGCATGCACAAATGTGATTTCTTTGAATTAACCTATCTTTTGAGTGATTAGAATAACAGCATATGCTATAGCTAGGCGGGCATACAGTACTTATTTTTTTCCTACTGCGAGGTAAGGTGTATATGAGAAACTAATACTGAAATAGGCAGGATTTGCTGCAGTAAAAGGAATATTTCCCTTGATAGCAGATTGTGATTTGAGAGAATTTCTAATATTGTGCTCCTGTCACAATCAATTTCCAATTACCATAAATCATTGCTCCGTAAAGTGGAGAGTCATTTGGAGTTCTACCTATTTTCTCACTCTAATATAAAGAATGAATTGAGCATTTATATAACTGTTTGGGGGTTATATCATTCATCCTGTAAGAAACAATCAAAAAAGACAGAGAAGGATAAAAAGCACGGGAAGTCCCGGGGGTATCTGAGATATAAAAAATATATATAAAATAAAAAAACATGCTGACAATTTATTTGTCACTTTCCTTTAGCATAGTTAGAAGTTCAGTGTCGCCCCCCCCCCTCCCCTTTTCACTACCTCCGAGTTAGAACTTCACTTCTTCGATTGTGACTTCCTCCATCAACGGTGGGCATGAGAGGGGAAACAGGTTAACCACAAGCTCTAATTGAAAGGAATCATAGCAATCTGGCGGGGGGCGTAATGGTGTGGTGCACAAGAAGGGGAAAAACTCAGAACTCATGCCTCCATCCTGTGAAGCGTGATGGCGCTCATCCCGACTCGATCGGCTGTCACTTTTGACACCGCCTGTCAGAGTTCTCCTTCACCGATCATGGGTAACATCGCGGGTCAGAGGATGAAATAGAAAGGGCCAGGACCAGTCCAATATTTTCCTCAGCCTTATAGCCGCAGATACTTAACTCGGAGACGTCAAAGACTCAAGAGAGCATGAAAAAAGCCTAAAATGACTGTCTAAAAAGGAGGGGAGGGGGGGAATACAGCATGTCTCTATGAATGTCAAGATCCTGATGGTCTCTCAGCCAAAGGCTGTGATACAATTGTAAGCCACTTGCTCAATGGGGCCCGTTCAACCATTTGAAGATCATTCGGATGCCTATCTGGATGCGGCGGCCCTAAAGTCGAGAGCTTTCGAGATGCTGAGCTATAACGACTTGCTTTTTATTCCATCCTTGTTGTTGCGCACTGGTATTTCGCAAGGAAAACATCCGGGGGCCAGATTAACAGCTCTCCGGATAACCAACAACTCTTATTAGCGAATGTCCACTGAAGAGGCCACAACGCTCAATCCAATACATAAAGGTGGTGGTAAAATACTGCAGAGTAGGCAACAATGCACACAACAATTAGGGCCTTCTCCCTACTGGCTAACCACGCGAGTCAGTGAAGGCATGTATTACCGCAGCCTTAACTCTTACTCCATTATGTAGTGTATCCACACCTCGACGCAGCAATGTTTATCTACAACAGACTACTGAGCAGTTTCAAATAGCATTTTTAGCCTCTATTCTCAAGTGCCACAGTAAGAGATTCCAATTACCCGAATGGTAAGGAGCCAGTGAGGGAGACGTAAAGTACATTAGGGATCCCCTGTAACTGCAGGGACCTTTTAGAGCCTCGACTGAAGAGGGCCGAGAGACTGTGGGGGTGCGTTGGGGGGGGGACAGTGACCCTGCATGGATAGCCCCTGTCAAAACTTGACCACGTCAAGCACAAAGGCATTATGGGAATCCAGTGTCACCAAGTCCTAATTACTGTCTGTGTTCGGAGCAAATTACTGCCTTGTTCCTCTGATTAGCGAGGAGGCTAATCTTCACCTGTGTACGCCAGCACTGCTGAGGGCCCTTGAGTGTTAGCGCTTCGTCTTCTGTAATTTATTTTTAAATCAGTGCCCGCTCCCAGGAGTTTTGAGTGTTTTGTTGTGAACCGCTTACCATGATCCCCACCACCGCCCCCTCACCCCTAAATCCTTGACTAAATCCTTGTTTGGTGCCGCAGGAAGATAAGCAAGAACAACACTTGGGCATAATTGACTCGTACTCCTCTCCAAGATGTCAGAGCGGCATCATCTCTCTGCATAGCCATATTGCCTTAGTATGTTACACACCGTACCCTGCTGCGCAGGGAAGATACAGGAATCCAATCAAGTTCCAAAAACAAACTGGCATCGCCCTTTGTGCCGGGAAACTTCTTTGGGGTTGACAGCGGGAAAACATACATGGCAGCTACTTTTTAGTCACATCTCCAGCACAAGCCGCCTCCTCTCGGGCGCCCCGGCACCCGTCACCGAGACGGTTCCATTTTAGAAAATCACACACAGCATTCGCAGAGATTTTCATCCGATTGACAAGTGAATGTCAGTGCCTCGCCTGCGTAAGGGCCGTTTACAGGTAGCGTGTTACACAGGTGTTGGTTTACACAGGAAATGGCACATGCAGCCTGATTGGGGCCGTCCCGGGAGACAAGAGGCATAAACGCAGAGCGCAGATGGGTCCAGGGGCCAGTGGGAGCAGCACCTTAATGAATTCGCAGCTGAGTACTGTACTTCACAATGTGGAAAACACAATTCTAAGGCTGCCGCTTTTATAATTTACAATATCAAAAATGATCCGAATATCATTACACAGTGAATCGTTAATAAATACATTTCTAAAGGGACTGGGTCAGCTATAGGCAGAAAGACTTCACCTACTTTATTATGGTTGAATTGTGATGGAGCAGATCTAAATTTATATTTTGTCACTCTGTTTTTTGTTTTGTTTTATTTATTTATTTATTTTTTCAGTTCTAAGCTTATTAGTCGGGACATAATTGTTAAGAGATTTCAAAATTGAGCATATCCATCCAAACTAATTTAAATTATGTATTCTAATCATCTAAAGCATGTGTGAAAGAGAGATGGAGAGAGAGAGAGAGAGAGAGAGAGAGAGAGAGAGAGAGAGAGGAGGGAGAGAGAGAGAGGGAGGGAGAGAAAGGGGGATGGGTGGCGGACTGGCGGTGCAGAGAGATGGAGAGCGAAACAGAGACACGGAAGTCCCAAAGTTGTTGATGTGGTCCAAGGTGTGCGGCGCACATCAAATAAACAGCCCCCCGCACAGGAAACACATTTACTATACTATGTTATTCAGCGTGAAGCAGGACATTGATTCACAGCACTACGTGAGTGTGAGAAAACGATAAATGCATCACCTCAGATATTTCACACCAGTGTCGGTAGTGTGTAAAAGCTGTTGTGACAGCTTGGGTATTAGGGCTGGATAGATGGAAAATGGCTGGCCCGCATATGAATGCCAATGTGACTGGGAGGAGGGGGGTGACGGGTTCGACACAAAAAAACACACTCCACCTCAGAACAATTAGGCGGTTCTCAGGCACATCCAGTGTTGTCGGTGATAATGGAAAGCTGTGAGGATAACTGGTGATAAATAGACTTTAACACCCTCCTCCTTAAGAGCTATGCAGTTCCCCCTCACATGCTTAACTAATCATGACCATGGCCAGCAAATTCATACAAAAGACTAATTACTGTTGTACTTCACTTCAATCTCAACAGCCTCTTATATAAGGACTTGGGGGTTCTCCTGCCTCCTTTCTCCTCCTGATGGGTATTTTCTTTTTTTAAATTACAAGTAGGCCCGATGCTAGACAAAAGCGTTTAAAAATCGGTGATTGCTTTCATCCGCTTTAATTACATTCAGAAATGGCATTTCTGCCACATAATACACCCCTATTGTTTCAGAATTATCTGGCTTGGAGAGTAAAATCTACAATATTTGACGATGCTCCCGAGTTAAATCGCCTCTTGAAATTGAAATATGCTGCCGAAATACAAAATAAAAAAAAGCCAGCCTTTGCTGCTGATATACTGGAAGCTTCTTGGCTTTCTGCAGAATGCTATTATTATGCATATCCAGGTAGAAAGTTAATTAACCCAAAGCTTAAGCTAATTATGGTAGCAGAATGCTATCAACCAAACGCTTTCAGTCAGACAGCTGTCCAGAATTTCATTTGCTAATCATTTGTCTTTTGCTGGAACATATGGTACATTTCCCCGCTATCACAGGAACAACAAACAGATGAAAATCATTAACTAAAAACAATGTGCAATGTGAAAAATCAGACACAGATTTATAAGGCTTTGTGTCAGAGGGAAAAAAGGCGGATTTATGGCTTGGGAAATATAATGATATTTTTTTTGTTTGAGCCACTTAGGATTTTCAGCAGATCACGTGACCCGTGTGTGCTGGGAATTCAGATACACAAATATATTGTTTATATCTATATGCAAATGAGACAGAATGTTTATTGTTTATCTGTGTATTATTAATTAGAATTTTCTATAGAAGCAAAAGCAAAGAGCTTATTCTTAACAGTTAGTGGCTCCTGGCCATATTTAGTGTCTGTATTTCCACTGTTTGTTTTTGCGGTGTTGTTAAAAAGCAGAAATCCCTTACCCCTGAATTAAATCAATTATTTTTCTTGAAAAATGCCTCATGCATTATTTTGTTCCACTTCATAAAAACACATCATACCAGCTGTTAAAGAGTGATTGATATCAGCATTGCCTTGCGACATTATCTAGCAATAAAGGCTACTCAGGTTCTAATGCAACATGTCACACTCAGGGCTCCTGTAGTACATTTCTATTGAGGACCTCACAAGCTAAATTGCTTTTCTCCAGCTCCCCCACATCTCAGCAAGCTTGACAGACAAATTGATCAAAGCATTGTAAAATAATATGCCCACAAAAATGTCTCGGGGCAGAAGTCCAGCCCCCTTTTTTTCCATTTTTCACCCTAATAAAAAAAAGTGCCCTATGTTTTCCTCCGTATTATGTGTCTGTACTCTTGTGTGAAAGAGGCGAGAAGCATCATATTTCAGATAATAGTAATCTCCTGTAAACAAAATGCGTATCATTTTTCTGTGAACGCTATGACCATGCTAAACTAAGGGGCGGGGGGGATGGTGGTGGGGGCTTGCTGGCTGGTTAACAGGGAGCTGGTGTGTAAGGCCCCAACAGGGGTTGTTGAGATGTAATGAATTTGTTCATCTGATAGTGCCTTTAGGGCTGTCGTTAGACTGGCGGAGGAGGTTGATTTCAGGAAAATGTTCCTAAGATCAGTTAGGAAGCAAAAGGGGCTTGAGACGTTTCTATTAGAAAGAGCTGACGGTCATGGTGTGTAAGCAATGCTTCAAGTGCGTTTATGTAGCTATAATGGCATTTATCAATAACTATCTATCAATGTCGCCAGTGCTTTTGTTGCTACTCCTGCCGCTCGACAGCAACCAATTGTGAACGTGGCAGGCAGGCAGGCGGGCAGGCAGGCGCAGTTTCAGTCATGAAAAGCTTCCAGGCTTCGACTCTCTCTTTTCAGACACATTGGGCTTCCTTGGTGATGTGCATGAAACCTTAACCATTTCCGTTATCCAAAATATGTTGTCAGGGACCATTTATCATACTGACTAGCTAAGCCTACATCACACCACATCCAAAGCTGGAAAGAGCCTTGTTTAGTATGTCATAAATAAATCAATGGAAATGGCTGACCTGAACTATTACTGCTATAGGCAGGCTTTTGTGAGATCTACATGTAAAGCCGCTTGCAAAGATAAAGCCCATATTTTCTCACTTTATCTTTGCCTGTCTTAATACCTGTTTACATTGTGTTACTCCAGAGCTGGCTATTGCTTCTTTGCTATCCTGTGACTGTAATATTATATTCAACTGGTCACGATAAAATAAAAATATTTGGTTTAATGGTGTTGAGCTCACACGTTTGAGAACATACAGGGGAGCGATGTAATCGGAACTACACTTATGACCGACATAGCAAACGATATTAAACTGAGAAATGATCTACTGATGCGAATCATTAGATTAATTTGCATATTCCTACTGAACCTGAACACACAAATTAAACCCTGTTCAGGAAGAGAGGGAGAAAGGTGCTTGCACATGGTTGCAGGACATCTTCCATAATCAAAATTCCATATTATTAATTTCCTCACTTCAACTCATTAACAACAAGTGGAATGTTTTTCACTGCTTGATGAATTTTAGGAAATAGCAGACAGTCAAGAAGGAAACACATGTTGAGGTATAATATACAAGACCATTAATGGGTTTCCATAAATTAGAATTTGCCATACATTTTCAAAAGGATGACTTCCTATCTGGGCGCGTTTGGAAACCGGTTTAATTTCCCAAACCAATCAAGTTTATCAAATGTGAATCTGTGATACATGGATATTTAATTTCAATCTAATCAAAACTAATCTGAGATGTAGAGTGTAGACCTGGAAATGGGAATTTGTTGGGGGAAAAAAAGGAATAAGTCCTTACTGATGCTGATGCTTTAATCAGTTGGAATCGCTTCACTGAGACAGATGACATTCTAGGAATGTTTATGGATGGCAAGGGCCAAGAATTTAATGGAATATTCTGGTTTTGAATGTAGGCTGACACTCAAGAACAACTGTACTGTGTACACACAACTTGAAAGGAACATAAATAAGCAGGAAGTAGCATGCCGTGCCACCCCTTGACCTTTAATGACCCTACAGGCTCTGGCTCTAATCAACTCCCCCGTGGATAATAAACCGTTATTATTATTTATGTTTTCTGAAATTTCAAATATACTGCAGGAAGAATCACGACGACATGCCATCACAAATCTAATTTTCGAGTCCCGACTATATTCTAGGGCCCCTCATATTTCTTGCGCCTGCTCATATTTGCCCAACTTTCTCCGGGATATTTCTTGAGGGATCTACAAACATGCCCTGCTTGCGATGAGGAATGGCGGCACTCCATCACGGGAGTGGATTCTGTCCGCCTGTAAATTTCACACCTTTGTTTATCACGTCACATGGCACACACACCGGCGCTGTTGTACAGTACCTTTCAGCAGGTGCGACATCCATTAGGATCTGGATGGTGTGCACACCATTCTCACATGCGCTCACTTGGATCCTCCCCAGGGGGCTGAGCAATGAGATGGTCTTCTGAGTGCACGGTCTCTCCCCCCGCTTCTTCATCTCGCCCGCCCTGCTAAGAGACCACAAATTACACCGTGCTCATTGACATATTCATGTGGTAACTTTCAGCATTTCCCACACTTATTTGCATCGAATGATCTATTGAAAACCTAGTGTGGGCCGCCAACACGTGATGAGTTACATATTTGAACACCTAGCCCGGCCCCTGAACAATGTCATGATTTGACTTGATCCCTACATTACTATCTAATATTTCTTTCGTGCATGGGAAAGAATACGCCTATCTAACCAATAAATCGCCCATTTTTCCCTCCTTTCTGTTCTATATATCACATAAATGAGAAAAACAATGCAGTCTGTTCCCTTGTCTGGTGGGGGATTCCCCAGATAGCTCGACATTATTTTCAATCCGTCATTTTTGGTTGATGGCCGGGATGTTTTTCTAGCATTAAATTTGTTCCTTAGGGTGCAACTCCGATGGGATTCTGGTTTCCAGCCCTAACAACAGCAAAAACGTGCAGCTTTTCTGACGACTGAGATGGATACTGGCAATAACCAGACAGCAGTTTCTTTTTTATTTTTACTTTGAGGGAAGGAGAGATGATTGACTATGTTATATGTGAGTTTTTGAGAGATGGAGGTTATAATAAATAAAGGTCACACTGATTGTAAAGGTTCCTACCAAGGAATCACTCCTTCTGAAACTCCTCTGACCTGAAAACTAGAGCTGTCCGCACCAACATTAACTCTAGAGCACATTTAAAGGCCCATGCACTCGCGTGTTTCCTTTTTCCTTTGGCCATTTTGAATATTGATGTTCATACGATTCATCATCAGCATTTTCTGTCGGAAAAATTACATTCATAATAATGACCGGGTTATCTGTCGAAAAAGGATTCCTGCAATTTAGCAAAATCTCAGAACGGGTTTAGGCTACTGTTTAAGTTCAGGCTACATGTAAAGCTTCAAGGTGTCACATACTACTAGACCACTCTCAATGGCTCTACTATTATAGGAAAGTGAAATAAAAAGCCAGGAATATGTAAATAAAGCAAAATTATCCTACAGGAAACACTGGATGTTTCAAAAATATATATATTTCATAGAAGTTGGCAACGTAATGATTCATTTACAATGGATTTAATTTGTAACCACCCACCACCAACCATGTGGTTAGTGGTTACAGTATGAGCGTTCATTTGCAGTAACATCAATGTGCAGTACAAGCTCCCATTGTATTTTTGAATGGATTAATTTGACTTAATTGACAATTAAGCCTAACCTTACCAAAATGGTAGCCTGTGCTGTAGTATACCAAGGTGGACAAACAACACTGTAATTTAAAATGTAATAATGGAGTTTGGGAATAATGGCCTTTAATTGTTTTTATATGAATATTCTGTAATAATCATCTGCGTTAAATGTTAATGTCCGGGTGCATATCCTCAGTTACAGTAGTGTTTAACACAGCAGACATTAAACAGTTAGTTTATTGAGTTTATGATAGGATCAAAATGTATGTTTATTTAGTTGCCTTAGCTTGCCTATCATTGCGCGCACACGCACGCACGCACGCACGCACACAAATCCAGAGCAGAATGTGTTGTAGGCTGCTATAAACACACGGCTCAATACACAAGCAACTCGTGTGGAAAAGGGACGATTTCAAAATAGTACAGGACATATACAGCACATTTACTGTGTCGCTTTTATGGTAGATATTAAAGAATCTTTCAACGAGACGTACAGCATCAGGCGGTCACTTCTACTGGAAACTGGCAACTAAGGTATGGACAGTTTGTTTTGGGCTTTGCAGTTTGGCGTTACTTTATTTGGGAATCAATCAATCAATCATCCACGTGCTGCTATATCCCCGGTGTTTTCAGACTATGTATAATGAAAATGTTCAATTCGTGGTAAAAAACGAAGCTTTCGGCGAACTCTTATAACTCTTTGTCAACATTATGGACAGGTTATTTCAAACCAACTACAAAAAAATGTTTGATAAATCATCCAATAGCATAACTACACTATAGCGGTGTGTGTAAATAACCCTGCTTCAGGTGTGCATGATGCAGGTTGCCTGTTTGCATACCTCTGAACACTTTTACGTACGCGTTATAAACGTATAATGTATTTAAACCGTTTTTCGGAGCGGTTATCTTACATGCAGTGCCTTATTGCGGTCGATGCCTTTTCCTTCCTCTCTCTAGTGCAAAACAATGAGGGCTGAATCTCTGTTCCTGTTTCTCCCGACAACGTGGTTGAGGCGGCCAATCAGAAGACGCAACGGCGGAGTCCTGCTCGCTGATTGGTTCGACAAAGTCTTCTCTCCTCCTAGTGTTCTGCCTCCTACTGTCTTTCAGGGAATGGTCCTGGATCCAGGGATGTATAGGTAAATTGAACATAAATACTACTTAAAATCTCATAAATGAGACTATTGTGGAAATACGTAGCCAGGAATATACATTTAGATCATAAAGTTAGATCATAAAGCAAAGGCAGCATCCATATTATAGCAGGGTACTAAGTCAGGCAGCTAGGTACCCCAGCTGGGGTTACATATTTTTAGGACTTCTTTCTTGGTCAGTAAGTAATATAATTCGATCACAACAAACATAACTATAGCTTTTATGTATGTGAATTTATTTCCAACATAAGTGAAGACTTTGTGCCAACAGACGTGCGATAGGCACTTCTGCATTAGATCACTGCTGTAATCTAATGCAGCTACACTGTCACTTAATTCTGCTTTGTACATTGATAATTAATTGATATTCTATTTTCCTTGTAGTACTAGTAGGAAGTAGGAAGGTCAATTAAAAAACAACAACATTATTGTTCTTTAGGATAGGCCTGGCTTATAAGGTATAATCACTGGTGATTTATTAGACATTTAGACTTTACCTTAAATAATTCTACATCATTTTGAAAATAGCTGATATACAAGTCCACAGCGTGCCACACATTGTGAGCTTGTAGATCTACTATTTTGAAAACATTTTCAAAACTAAATTACATTTATATAAAATGCATTCGGTATTAATAACTATGCCCAAAATTGGAACACCAGGTTAAAGTGGTTAAGGGTGTACTGAGGCTGTTGTCATTTGATTTCTGGGACAGTCAGGACTAGTGGAAACAGATTCTAGCTAAATGTGTTGCATCCATTATATGTTAGGTTACTTTAGAAGTTTGTGTTGACCTCTGTTTTATTTTTACTTCCATGGCACCTTCACTGTTATGCATGCCTCCATTTGGAAAGTGTATAGGCCTACATGGGCCTGTGGCCCACACCCCGTCTCGGTGTGGAGGGTGGAAGCAGAGAAAAAAACGCCACCCCTGCAGAGACCATTTTGAAATCTGTGAGGATTTCCGTGCCATCTGGACCCGCTGCCAGTCTGCCCCAGATAGTAAGGGTTGGCAACGGTACCCGACGGTGCAATATGGCTCTCTCTTTAATGAACTACTAACTGTCCCCCGTTTTAATTGATGTGACATTTGAGCCATTTATCTCTGACATTTCAATGAAGGATGATTCTCAGCCTTGCCATTTACTTTTTGTGCTATTTTCTAAGAGTCATTTGCATTTTGCCGCTCTAAACCTGCTTTTTGTCTCTCATTAGCTAATTAGAGAGGAACATGCACAATTAATAAAAATGAACATAACCTAGTTTGATTTAGGCTTGATGAGGGATAATCAGAAAACCACTGTTTTCTTAATGTTCATCAAAAATGGTGTGAAGGGCTACCTGTGGTAAAAGGTGACTTAGGTAAAGCCTTCTAACCTTTACCCGCATACCAACATGTAGCCTACAGTGTGGGACAACTTATGTTCACAGCATGGGGAGAATCAAGCTCAATTAATCAGCATATGATTGCAGTAAGCAGCCCCCTCTGCTGGATCTTCTGGGCCATACTGTTTGAATTCATAATAGCACATTTCAGTGGCAACAGAATCACCATGCATTGTTCTTGTCTGTAGTACCAGTGGATGTTCGTTTTTTCTGTTTTGTGTTTTTGTTGTTTATTTTATTTTATGTTTAAAGATTAAAAAAAAAGGTGTGCCTTAAATTTTACAACGTCCAATATATTCAGGGGCAGCCTCTGCGAATTATCCAGTTTTGTTTGTAGGTGATTATTTGTCATAAGCACTACATTGTCAAAGCTGTTTTATTTTATTTTTATCAAGACATAGATGATACCAGGATACGTCAACATATATTTAACAGATAAATGGAGGTAGGAGGGAAAACAGGAAATATACTTTGGTCGTGGTGAGATGAAAAGAGTAGCCTGAATTGTGTGAATGACCTGCACAGTATTATACCAAAGGTTCCACACTCAATTGTTTTCCATAATGACACGTATGTTCAATCTTTTTAAGATATCCTTTAAAAACACAGTTCCACTGGTGACGGCTGTTCCTTTGATTGTGAGCAGCATCGGTGCCAAGGTGTGGTGCCCTTTCTGCATTGGAAACAAGGCTAATATCTTTTGTTTGAGACTCAAAGAGCTCACTTTCCTGTGCAGCTTCCCTCACTATTTTTGTTTGTGTGAGGTGTTGATGGACTTATACCACAGTACGGCTTCCTTTTAGTGTACACGAACCAGATGTTTGTGAGAATAACAACCCACAACTCTTTTTTGGAGGGACAGAAATTGTTTATGAGCAATTTTGCCCATATCCGCTACAGTAGTGTTTGATTGTCAGAGCTCAGTCATACACTATCTGTTTTCCTGTGTTTGCAGTCTCACTCTCATGTTGACGTGGGAGGAGTTGAAGTCAGTCATGATAGAAGACATGTAGGAGTGCAGATCAGAAAAGTCCTGACAGACTGAACAGCGACAATGCATCCTCTTCGCACCATGCCGTGTGTGTGAGCACGCATTTAAATCAGGAGAAATGGCTCTGAGGGCCTCACGTTGCACACAGAGGAGGTCTGCGTGCGTTCTCACTGTGCATATTGAGTGTACCGGGGATGTTATTATGACTGTTCTTATAAATCAATCCATAAAGCAGCCATACAAAAAAAACTTAAGTAAACTAAAAAAACTAAAAGCGAACTGCTATTCTATTCTTTGTACTTTGACACTGTGTTATTCCAGTCCTCTCCACTGAATTAGCCAGATCACCAGATAAGAAACACTGTGGCCAGGAAGACGTGAAAATATTTTCCTACACCCTCCAGTGCCCACTTATTTAGTGTGCCTGTGTGCCTCCGTCCTCCCGTCTCTGATATGATGTGGCTTCTCTATTTTACTGTTGACATAGTGCTATGAATGTCTGAGCACTTTGCAAATGAAGAGGCTTGAACTCCTGACAGGCTGTGTCGCCGGCACCGTGACACACTGGCCCGCACATGCTGTGCGGCATAATGATGACATTAGGATCCAGTGATAATATCAGGACGCACTTCAGATAAATGACTGATAAACCAGGGGTTGTGCCTCTCGTATTACACGCTTGACAGAGCAGCTAATCAGTGTCCAAGTGACTGCTATTACATAAATCATGAGCTTGACTTTGATGCATATTCCATCGGTGTTCTCTATTCATCACGTCATCTGGGGGGGGGGCTCTCTGGATGACTGGCTGCCGGGCCAACACACATTTTAAGAGCACATTATGTTTTCATTAGAATTTGATATGATCCATTCCAGTGTTGATTTGATTTTACGTGCTCGGGTCATTTGATAGGAAACTACCAAGGAGAAGGCGGTGTATTGTTACATTGCGTGAGGGGCTCGGTGTGTCATTTCTCTCTCATTGGCCACATTTACGGTAAAGCCGCTCGTTGATTTACAGCGTGGTTACCTGATATAATCATCCTTTTGGATATTATCCAAATTATGCCCATGGTCATTGTTGTTCTGGATGAATTTACACTGTTGTGTACATAAATAATAAAAGAAGCGTGGTGGACCTACTGTTTTTCCATTCAGCAATAATTTGGACCCAAGCACTATTTCAAAGGAGATCCCCTCCTAAATGTGTTAAAAAATAAAACAGAGGGTTTAAGGAGGAAGTGTGGTGTTCAAGTGAGTCTCCGTGTATGTTTTATTCTCTAGTATTGGGGTCAGAGGATGTGAAGGTGGGGGTGTTAATTTAATCCCCATTCTTACCCAGAGCATGGCCACACTCTCTAAGGAGCTTTATCTCTGACAACTGTGTCAAATTAGAGAGACCACGAGCCCCTCATAAAGAATATGTCTGTCAGACTACATTGTTCCTGGCCTCTGAAATATACGGCAGAGAGAGACAAAAATAGTAGATAACACCGTAGTCCCACAGTTGGACTTCAACATGATGAAATAATTTTCGAGCCATGTGATCCTGTCAGTGAGACGAACCGCTAATAAAATTGACGTTTGCGTATAATGCTGCTCCTTTTGTGCTTGGGCTATTCTTAGGTTCCATTAAGGATTAGTATTGTTGGATTCAAAGAGCATCATACTTTGATACGAAGGATTTAAAACACTGTATTCTATATTCATATGCTAAACCAGTGATATAACAGTTCAGTTTAATTACTCAGAAAAATGTGTTGGCCCCTAATGCATTGTGATTCAGCTTGGCTGCATATAATTGATGGAAGCAAAACATTCCATTACCTGTGGTGCGTAACTCGAGGTCAGTCCAGTGTGATAAGTGCCCATCATTTATCTCAGAGCTATCATTGCTTTCCCACAGTCAAACATGTAAAACAACTCCTAATGTTCTCCCAAGTCCCCTATGGGTGTTTCACCCCCTTATCATCACTGCTGCTGCTCTAAGGGGACTTCCTCTGGAGACAACATTTTCATAGACCTTTGACCCAAAACATATTTTCCATTTGAATGGTCTGACTAGTGAATATTTACAAGCATGTTTAATGTATAACAGCTCTCATCTGTGAATATCAGGAGCCATTTTCTGCTCAGTCAGGTTCTGATGTTGGCTATGGCCTCTTGCTTGAGGTAATATTGACCCCTTTTAAAAGCAGAATGACCCGGGCCTCATTTAGACCAAGTAGTATGCATACATATTGTGCAAGTCCTAAGGGCATACATATGTTTATAACAAGTGTAAAGCTAGCAGCCTCAAATGTAAACATTTCAGCACTGTAATATTATTGTATCAGTACAGTCCCAGAAGGTGGTTAGATTTAATAATGTGGGTGGATTATATAAGACAGAGAAATAAAGAAGTGATTTGAAATTGTTTGGGGACCTTTTGTGTCAATGGTTATGGAGGCTAAGGGACAATTCTGCTCCCTCAGGCTACTGTTAAAAAGGCAATGGGTTTTCTTGTACACACTGCATTTTGGAATCTACATGCAGAACTGACACCAAAGGCTGTTATCATGTGATTAGTAATACATAATACATTTGATTCTATTATCACGCAAAGGAGAATGAATGGAGATGGTGAAACACATGAATACCATCTCAGTGCAATGCATGAATATACGTTTAATAGGGAAAAAAGTCAGGGTTTGCTACCCGGGTGCTTATACAACCACAGGGTTTTTAATCTCTTTCTTGCCGATGAAAGTCCCAGTAATTGCTATATTTCCCTTTTTGTTTCAAGGACCTTTGACGATCCCTTGGCTTGCATCAGAGGGCAAAGTCATTAGTGGAGAAATGAGCTCAAGTGAAGAGAAGGAGATTGCCGGGCTCCCTGCGTGATTGGAAACTTTACCGCACATTGCATTCTAATTTGAATTCAATTTTCAACGTATATGTGATACATAAGGACACCGAAACATACAACTAAAGCACAACTAAAGCAATGTTTTTTCTCGTTTTGTTTTGTTGCCTCGGTTTCTCCTTGCCTGTGACAGAGAGTCATGGGCTGTCTTTTTTTCTCGCATTTTATGACATCACTTACGCTGACAGATCAACTGTTATGGCAAATTACAAAGCTTGAGTGAAATTGTCAGCCAAAGCATGCACTAAATAAAGACGAGGTACATCTCGCAGTAGATAAAAATGACTATGTGTTCTGTGCAATAAAATTGAAAAAGATCCACACACACCAAATAGCTCCCATTGGAAGGAATTTATTACAGCTTCACTAGGGGTGTTTCGAGCAAAACAAGCTCTTCCTCACTCAGTCCGCATGATGAACAAGAAGTCAGAGGAAGATTCCTGTTGCTGCGCACTACTGAAACTGTAATACTTTCACCTTTTCTTCTAGGCTTTTTCTGCCTTTATTGATAGGTTGAAAGTAATCTGACAGGCTGGCTCAGCAGCCTAGGTGCCCAGACGGTTGAGCTAACCACCCAGGCCCTTTCACCTTTCTTTAGGTATTGGGATGCGTGTGTTGTGCTTTTTTGATATTCTGTACAATAACGCCACAATTATCATTATCATACTAAGTTGTCGGAAAGGGGAGGGAGGGGGAGGCAGGGCATACGGAATATGAATTCCTGTCAATCATCCTGCAGTATACAACACTTTGTTGCGGTTGGGTGATGCTGCTTCTTTGATGTAAATCACAGACATTAGAAATAAAAGACAGGCCTGTTGACTTGTTTCACGCTGGGAATCAGTGGCCCAGCATGTGTTGCTCTGTCAATGCTCCACTCTCCTGTGGAACCACTGTCCCCTGGGTCCTAGCACTGCTCCCCGGGGTGCACTGCATATAATTACCCACAATCCACCCTGAAACAGCTCTCATTTACTGTAATCAACAGTCTGCACTTCAAAGGATCCATGTGGTATCAGACACAGAGAGCCAGCATGTGTTATTACAAATTATTATTATCGCCTCTCAATTACCAATATGTGCTGAGGCAGAGGACTATGCTTAACTATGGAGACTGTGAAAGCACTGCATGATTTTTATCCATTACTAGCTGACGAGGGCAATGATGATACATGTGATGCCGCTAATAACTTCAAAAGCAGCTCAGTTCAGTGTAAGGTCTGAAACATAATAGTCAAGTGGCACGTTCAAAATGTACAGCAGGAGGGGGTGAAGAGGAGAGAGAAGATGAGCCTCTCCGTTGGCATGAAATTTACATGACTAACAAATTGAAAAGGCAAGTAAGAAATGCAAGATCATTTGATGGTTTGGCAGACATGGTGGCGGTCTTCATGATAATGGTCATTATCATTAGGCTTGAGTTCAGATAATGGTCAGTCTGAAAACCGTTTTATGCAGAGAAAAGCCTCTTCCCATTAAAGACATATTAAGTGAATTAACGCACATCATGAATAGGGAACCACTGTGTGGTATTGCCTGGAAGATAATGTGCTTATAATGTGCAGTGATTTCTCTTGACTGGAGACAGTCCAGCCTGTTTACATTCACAACAATTTGTCTCAGCCCTGCTCCACATTCTCCGTTTTGTCATTCTAACGGAAGAATATGGTTTATTTTTGAAGAAGAGGGATATTTTTTATTATACAATTATACACCTCACTAATTCAGTAATTCAGAGATTCATCTCCCATTTATACCTCTCGGGCAAAACAGTGGCTGTGCATCCAGAGAGACCACCTTCAGACATGACATCCTCTGCTCTCCAGTGGGTAAAGCAGCGTCCTCCACAGAAGCTGCCTCTGACCCTCTGGCACTGCTGGGCCTCATCATTGCCGGTCCATTAGGGATGCTGGAGTAGGTCTCCAAACGGGCACGGCTGCACCACATTACTCCTACCCCTCACTGCTGGCAGGTCCCCTAGTGGCCAGGTCATGTCATGGCATGGGTGCCCTGTGAGTGAGCTTGTACCAGGTCTGCCCTTGACATGCCCCCCTCCCCCTCCCACCACACCACCCCCCTCTATGGAGAAGGGAGAGCAGACCATCCGGATGGGGCATTGGGGGTGCCAGCTGGTGCCAGCTGCGAGGGGAGATATCCAAGGTGGCGGACACCTGTCCTAACTCGCGCCCCCCAGCTCCCACAATGCATCTGGTGCGGCCCCGCAGACCCATCGTGGGGAAATGAGGCGCTAACCTTGAGGAGAAATGCTCCCAGCGTCGCATTAAGAGAGGCCCTAATTGCCGAGCGCTCGCACTGCCAAATGACATTAGGAAGTGCTGTCGTTTACTTTAACATAATGGCTCAGCGTGTTTTTTGGCTAAACTTCCTTTGCTTCTCTGAGGTGTTTCACCGCGGTGGCCGTTTTGGCCCTGTCATGACCAATCAGTGGAAGACTTCGGAACGACAGCGATTCTTGAGGACAATCATTTTAAAGACATTTGAGAGTTGGGGCATTCCAGTATAAAACTGAGTCCTATGGTGAGGGGGGGGGGAGAAAAAAAAGCATAGCTGAGAGGAGCGCACAGGACTACCTACTGCATATACAAACCCAACATACCATGTAAATGTCTGCCATTTGTGAAATGGTATGTGCATTAACTGTACAAGCCCGAGTGAGTGATTGTATTATTTATTCCCTTTCTTATCAGACCACATGCTTGTATGACTTTGTCGTTTCAAAGAAATACTAATACAGTGCACTCAGTGTGATTAAATTAAACAAGCATGCTCATTACATTATGCATACTGTAATAAGAATAGCCCTGACCGGTCTGTAGCGGTGCAGCGAGCTCCACCGAGAATGATCACATGTTCCACTGCTGTGCTAGATTTTTGGGGCGCCCATTAGCAGAACAAAAATCACCTTTGATTTAATGAAAGGTCCTCATTTGCTTACCGGCTCCCCTCACTTATGGGCACATGGTTAAATTAAGCCCCCCACCCCCAATCCTCGCCTCTGTTCGAAGGAGACACCGTCCCCTCTCCTGCAGTAGAATGCTGTGATGATTCTATGATCTGGTGTTTCAAGTCTGCGGGAGTGTCAGAAATCCACTGCAAGGTGCTTCTAATTGCAGATACACCTCAGCACTTGAAAGTAATGAATGTGAGCACGGTGAAACCTCTAAGGATCAAACGCTAGTAATACATCATCAGTCCTGAAAAGGGTAATTCGTTTCCCTTCGCCAAGCAAAATATTAGAAGTTCAGATAGCACGGTTTTATTATTAATTTATTCTTCCCCCAATACATGATTTTGTAATTGAAGTGCTATGAATAAAGTAACCCATATATCTTAGTGAGCCATTGTGCGTCTGTTGACTAGACATGGGATTTGAGTGTGTAAATATTGTCTGTAGCAAGTAGCAAACCGGTTGATTCTTCCTCAAACAGACATTGGAGAAATGTTTGATTGGATTCTAAGCCGTGTATTTCCCAAGACCATAACAAATGAGTCTTTATTGTGTCTCTCAACGTAGCTGTATGGCATTATTTACTGTACCTCTTGTGAGTTTAACTCCTTGACTTTATTTTGAGTTTTTGTTCTGACAAATGTTCATGTCGTCTGCAGCCTATATTTCATAATTGCTCTCAAGTCTACACTTGAGGAAACTTTGTGCCTTTCACACATTCCGCACAATTTATGAGAATGTTCACGGCATTATATAGTGTTCACAAACACCTCTGCGATGGCCATGCATACAATCTAAATGTTATTTCTAAATCCTGTTTCACCTGATCTCTCCGCAGAGCTTCCCCTCTAGCCACCATGATGTAATGGTGCCACAGGGACCCAGTCAAAACAAGTCTGGCAGCTCAGTAGAAAACGGCCTCTTACTGCAGGTCGACCCATGTGGCCACCAAGCTGTTGACCCCAGGAACACAGGGGTAAGAAGTTCAAAGCCCAGCTGTCTGTCCGTGATCTCTCCGTCTAGGCCACGGTCATGCGCCGCGGGGCCACTTCCCCTACTGCTCGAGACTGGAGTTCCCTCAAACAAAAATCAGGATATGCTACGCTCCTTGAATTGCGCTCTAAATTACCAGAGTGCAGTTGGGTGAAGAGAGTGTTTGTGTGTTCGCGGGACGTAATTTACAGCCCGGCGTTGAATGCGAGCGGCCAACCTTGCGCTGGGACGGCGTCGTGGGCTGCGCACGGCATCTGCTCGGGCGGGCCACTGAGGAGCGAGCTTAACAATGTGCCATTCACGGGCCAGATGATGTCCGACTGCGAAGAAGAGCTCGGACAGGAAGGTGAGGAGAAGGGCAAAGGAGACGAGAGAGACGCGATGGCCTTTACAAGACTCCAATAAAACAGAGGTAGTTAACCTATCAAGATAAAGGCAAAGGAAAGGATCAGAGATTTGCAGAATAGATCACGGGTGAGGCAAGATGACATAAATATAATTCACTGCGGTGTCATACGGTATGCATCTGCTGTGTTTATCCATATCAACCGCTGAGGACTTATTGTTGTAGCATATACAGTCGCAAGATGACTCACATCTAATCCTGATTATTTCAGTGGAATAGACAAATCAGAGCTGTGGGCAGCAGTTAAAGCCAGGCCTCAGCGACCTGTCATTTCTGTGCCGTACAGTTAGGAGGTGGCTAACCCCTGGGGGAGGAGAGACAGGACTGGGGGGTCCGAGGTGTAAAAACCCAAGAATTTCAGGGGCTGATAAATGAGGCTCTTCCTAACTGCATATGGTATGTGTTTTAAACTGACTCCCCCTCGGCCCTCCTTGTAGCGAGCCATCCTTCATGAACAGTTGAGGGGCCCTCCGCTGTACACGGGGGCCCTGTTTTGTTGCCAAGACAGGCCCCCTGCATAGTCTACATATGGGACTATATGACGCGTGGCTTGGCCGGCTTTCATGGATTATTATGACGGTGTTATAGAGGCTTTTCATTGGGTCATTGTTAATTTACACTGGTCCTATAAGCTGTTAGTCGTACAAAGAAAATGGTCTGTCACTCGACAGATGCATCTGCTACCTAGTAATGATGTGAAATAAATTAAAATGTTTCTCAAAAGGCATAGAATAGTCTCAGATCAGCAGCCTATACATAGCATCTGTGTCTGCCTCCTCCTATTATAAAACATATAACATAATAATACAGAAAGCAAAACATTGTGAACACACCAGTGCTTTAATTGAGTCCTTTAAATCTTGACTGTCATGGACCCAATTTCACATTCACAGTTAAATTAACTAACTAACTAACTAACTAAATTAATCATGCTTTTTTTTACAGTGTACATGATGAATTCCCTTCTGTCCAAAATGTTTCCTTTTATTCTAAACTTCCATTATCTCCACATTGGGCAAAATACAAATACATAATAAAATCCTCAGTGTTTTTTATTTTTTTATTTTTTTTTTATTGAAATGTAACTGATTAAACAAATGAATAAACTAGATCAACCCTTATACTCTTGCAATTCTGTGTAGCCAAATGGATACGTACAGGTCTATTTTGTTACATTTTGTACAGTCTCAGCATTAAATTAACACTTTGGATTTGACAGTGTTACATACAGTACACGCACATCACACTGCATCACAACAACAACAACAACTACAACGACAACGGCAGTGCTTGTACATTTTAACCGCTGACAACGTTACTGTGACCTTTTTTTCGGGCACAATGAGCACTTAGCATTGGTCATTTCTACACGTTTACCAACGGCTGTACGCTGGCTGCTCACCGTCCTGTGCAGCAGTCTTTTAACCAGCCAGCCGGACGGACACACATGCCCCCCGGTTATTCCACCGGACCTTTAGACTCCTCTCTTATAATAGCACCCCCACCCGCTTCACTCCTTCCAATGTATTCTACTCATTGTTTACTGTACATGCGGGGTCCAGAGTAATAATAAATAAGGAGCGTGTGTGCCGTGCCAACATGATTGATTACGACAGGGAGGCAAGGTCAGGATGGAGGAACAGGCTAGGGCTGTCCGACTCATTGAGTTAACACTGTATCCGTATTGTATGAATGTCACCAGCGATCCTGTGATTTATTACTACAGCCACTGCTCAATTCTCTTTTTCTACCTCCCCCCCTTTTTTTGGTACCTGACCGAGATACAGGATATGAAGAGAACTGCACACCAAATTCAGTATGTCGGTGAGCATTGTGCAACTGTATCGTATATTATTATATCTTTAGCTATTTTAAATATATTCAAATAGGCTGTGCGTGTAAATAAAAACAAAAAACTGTAGATCTAAAACAAATGCTTTTGTTTTTCTGGAAATGTTTTGGCAATTCAAATTCAAATTTCCTGCAATATAAATGTGTCTTGGATGAAAACATCAAAATAGGATATGTGCATGCACACAAATTGCACGCGCGCACACACACGCACATACGCACACAGACGCACACAGACGCACAATAACAACAACAAAACATCTGAGAAGCACCGACTGAATTGTTTACTTGCTTGAATATCCCACTGCAAAAAGGAAGAAAAAAAAAAGAAAAAAAAAAAGAAAAGAAAAATCATTGTCACTTTCAACAATATGTACTCAACTATTCTTCCCCTTTTTCAAGAGGATCTAACCTTTCGTCTTGGGCTGAATACACAATGCCCCTCCGGACCTCTGGACTGCTCACTCTTTAGTGCATGTCAAGAAGACACCAGTCTGGGCTATTTCCTCTGGGAGGTGGGTAAGCAAGCGCCACGCTCTGTCAGTTAGCGTAAAATGTTTCAGACTGAAGATGGATGGAGACGACGTGTCACTGTGGCTCAACTGGGCTTTCACTGCTGCCATGGCCATGTCCTGGTCGCATCAACCCAAGCGACCGAATCGCTAGGACCTGTCCTTCCTTTTGACTTAGCATATACACTACATGACAGAGCTTGTGGCCTCTTCCTCACTCGGGGCAGGGCATGAAAAGAGCTCTTCTGCCCCACGCACTTCGGTTCGGGAACCTAATATTTTCATAGTTTTATGTGCTTTCCCCCGCCCCCGGTTTTGATGTATGGAGGAATGACACGGCGTTGGACATTAATTTTAATTTACATTTCATAATTTACACTAATGGGGGATTTTCCCGCCGCCGATGCCGCCTGCGGTTTAGTGCTGAATAATTTCCGATCGCGGAATATTTGAGAGGGTGGGCCGGCGCTAAAGCGGGAGTATAGCGGCGAGAGGGAGACTCGAAGGGCTTGACGAGAAAAGGCCTTGACATGGAAAAGTCTTGGAGTGCTGACCCCTGGGGTTGACCTGCCCCAATATGTTTCCACAGGCAATTCCATAACTCTCCAGCCAACATTTAAATGCTTCCTGTTTGACAGGAAGTTCCTCATCACTCTGTGGGACCAGGGGCAGCGCTCAACTGTGCGAAACGGCAGCGTGTAGAAACCTGGCTTAATTTATACCATGTCTCATCACCTCTGTGTGGAAGGCTGCCCCCATGCTTGTACATACACAGAGAGAGAGAGAGAGAGAGAGAGAGAGAGAGAGATAAACATTTGAGTGTGGTGCATTTAGGGCAGACATATAGTACTACACACAGGCACACATCGTGCAAATACATATACGCACGAGTATATGCACATATACACGAGTAGACACACACATGCAGC
>OOFJ01020091.1:5265-18690 GCA_900323375.1 Benthosema glaciale | reverse complement strand
TATAGAGTTCAGCAGAAATATCAATCTGAATCAAGCATTCAAAAGCCTATGTTACAGGGCCATGCTTTTATTACACGGCTTGGTTGAATGCTTGATTCTGATTGATATTTCTGCTGAACTCTATAACAGTCACACCGCTGCCTATGCCTAATCAAAGTTTTATTAGTCAGATTATTCAGAAATACCATTCAAAATCAAGCATTCAACCAAGCTGTGTAATAAAAGTCTTGCTTGTAAAATGGCGACAGTCTTGCTTGATATGGCATAGCTCTTTCCATAGCTCTATGCCTTGATTGCATTATTAGAGCATCTAATGCAATGGAAATGGCATTAGACTATGGAGTATGGACCAGAGCTAGATACGTCATAACATCCAAGCAGGCAGCAGGTGCTCTGAGGAAGCCGCAGTTGAACCACCTCTGAAAGAGTCAAGACCAAAAACTGCCTTAAATTGCCAAGTCAAGCTTAGTCGGCATAACATCCAAGCTGCTTGGATGTTATGTAAAGATCTAGCCAGCCCTGAAACATGACTGTCAAATATCATAGCGTCATGTTGTGAACCATGGTTAGTAAAGAGCAGAGGCTTTCTGATTATAAGGCTCTGGTGAAGAGCATCTTCGACAACTTAGCCTAAGATTTAGACTCTCGTCGTAGGTGTCAGAATCGATAAATACACAGATCTACAAGAGTCAAAATCGGTGGGCTATCAAAGAAAGAGTTAGAAAGTTTTGAAGATTGTGGGAGCCAACACGCGTTTCTGTTTTCATCCATGTCATCAACACATGACAGTTTCAACTGCACAACAACGGCTAAGAAAAAGTAAAAGTAAGACTCGATAAAAATATGATAGTCTTGACCAAGGCTATAAACGCTATTCGCATCACATTTTCGACGCTATAATCAAATGATGATTTACCCGTACCGTTTGATAGTGCGACCTTTGTCCGACGGCTCAGCGGCTCAGTTCTGCTGCTTCATAGGCTAGCACTAGCAGATCTCAAACAACAAACATCAGCTGTTGATCTCTGAGCTCAAACGACGACACTAGACTGAGAGCAATGTGTTTTGCAAGCTGCAGATCCGGTCCTGAGCGGACACGGAAACGGCCTGTACTCGCGCATGTGTGCAGATACAGTAAGCCGGATACAGTAAGCGGTCTTTACACCGGATCAGAGCACTGAGCAGTAAATAGTGGAAAAACAAACAAGCTGTGGCGCGGGCGTTCCCGAATCGAGACACACACACATACAGTACATCAAAGTAAATAGCATTCCCCGGCACCTGATGATGTTTGACTTTCATTTCTTGTCTCCGAGGCTATGGCTTTTCATAATCCGTGACTACGTTATAATTTAAAGGTGTGAAATGTTGAATCGACTAAAGTTTTTAATACGTTTGTTTAGCCTACATATCGCGTGTTCTTGCAGTCTGTGTGTAGCTCCCCCCTCTATTTCTAAACTGTCACACCCGTTCTTCTTTTCTTCTACACGGCGTGTATTATTGTATATATTTTGTTAATAACATTTTCAATCAATCAATTCTTTGCCAAAAATTCGATTCAAGGCCAGTAGGTGACGCAAGTGAGCCGAACCGTCCGGTCCCCGTCCGTACACGTCGTCGAAGAAGACCCTATACTTCCGTCTTTGGAGCGCCCATTTCATATGTTGTTGAGACAATTTAATGACAAATTACCACATTTTATCGCACACGATTGAACCTTTAAAATCCACTAAGCCGCATTTTAAGTTTTAATGTGACGCATTAATGTTGAAAGAGCAAGCGATGTCTGTGGCTTTGGATGGAAATCCCCTGAAAGCGATGCAGACCTCACACACTCACACGCCGCAAAATGCCTTGAGGTGAGTAGTACTAGCAGTTACGTTTAAGTCCATTAATAAATTAATAAATAAATTAATGTATTTTATTATTATTATTAGTAGTAGTAGTTGTATTTAAACAATAAGTGATCTCTTTAAAACACTCAGTTTGATTAGCTGTAACTGTACTATTGCTGTAGTCAGTGTAAACTTTACACTGACTACAGCAATACTTACACAGTTACATATATGAAAATGTAAATTACTTTACACTGTAAAGTAATTTACATTTTCATATATTGATATGTCAATCATGTTATTTCATTTGTTATTTCGCCTCTTCTTCAGATGACTGCTACACATTTTGATAATGTGTGATTTATACATTTAATTATGATACATTATGTTAATATGGAAAGTGATCTTCAACAATATCTTATCCTATCCATCCTTCTGGTCGTTATTTCCCCATATGTTCCGTCTCTCGGCCCTACACACTAGCACTTATTTTCCATCCAAGTTGAGGCTGTATGTTCTCAGCCCTCAGCAGCTATGACAATGGCCCCATCTAAAAGTAGGTTGTTTCCCCCTCATTAACCTTTTTCCATCCCAAATTAGACCGTATATTCCTCAGCACAAAATATGACACCTAAAAGCATGAGGGAACATAGGATTGAGGGAACATACTGTACCGTATGTTGATGGAGTTGAGTAAACATTGACATGCTCAACCACTCCATGTTGCCAAATTCACTTACCCTTTCTTTCACTTTAGTGCACAGGAACTGTCCCAGGAGATCAAATCATTCATCACTGGTGTGGACACGGCTCATGGCCGAAAGCTGAGCGTTCGGGAGCATGCTCGCTGTGCCGTACGCTTGCTGCGCTCCGTTCCACCGTGCCGAGGGGCAGTGCTGGAGCACCTGAGGGGAGTATACGATGATTACGTCTCCTCCTTCTTACACAACCTGGAGATGGAAGGCGACGCAAGCACTGGAGTCACCTCCAACCTGGAGGACATCATACAGGTATGGAGGAATCTGGAGGTTACTAAAGTACTGGTAAACATGGTTCTTTAGGCAAATGAGCAAAATGATTCGCCTATGGGGAGCGCCTGATCAGGCGTTCCCCATGACCTATGAGCGTGACACACAGACAGACAAACAGACAGACATTTCTGCCTTGCTGACATAGTAAGTGCTCACTGCGTTCGCAATCACTGCGTTCGCAATAAAGTGACTTTACACTTTGTCACAGGAAGTCACTATAATAATACAGGTACACTACCAGTCAAACATTTAGATACAGCTACACAAGTAAGGCTGCATGATTATGGTAAATATTATTTACTCAAGCCTACTTTGTCACAACAGAGCTGATTGTAAAAAACAAACAAAACAAAAAGTAAACTTTTGACTGGTACTGAATGTAAATTATATTCAGCTGCCATTTATATTCACCTGATGTGAGTTAAAATTATTTCTCTCTCTAGGAAATCCATGGCGTCTTGTCGGAGTTCATCCGTCTCAACCCCCGGGCCTGGGCCCCACTGGTGTCTGCCTGGGCTGTGGATCTACTGGGACAGCTGAGCAGCAAGCATGCCGGCCGCAGGGCTGCCCCCCACTCCTCCAGCCTGAATGAGCTGCTCCAGCTCTGGATGTCCTGTGCTGCCACCCGCTCTCTGATGGAGGCTTACTCTCAGTGCTTGGCTGCCATGTTGGCGTGGTGTCCCGATGCCTGCGTGGATGCCCTGCTGGACACCTCTGTGCAGCACTCGCCTCACTTCGACTGGGTGGTGGCTCACATTGGCTCAGCTTTCCCTGGCACCATCATCAGCAGAGTGCTGGCCTGTGGCCTCAAGGATTTCTGTTCTCATGGCTCCAAGGACCAAGGAGACCAAGGACGAGGAGATAAAGGCAGCAGGGTGCCAAAGATCGGCTCGGTGGTAGGAATCCTGGGGCACCTGGCAGCTCATCATTCAGACAGTATCCAGAAGGAGCTGCTCAGGATGTTCCAGGAGAGCCTAAACCCTTCTGGCCCTCTGTCTCCTTCTTCATCCTCCTCTTCGTGGGAGAGCTCCCCTCAGCTTCGACGAGCTGCAGTGCCCTTTCTACTCCAGCTGGCTGCGTTGTCCCCCAACCTGTTGGGCGCTGTGTCCGCAGAGTTGGTTGAGCTCCTCAGACCACCTGTCCTGCTACAACTGCACGCTTTGCTTCAGGGTCTCCCCCGGGAGGAGCTGGATAACATGCTCGGGTTGGCCGTCCACTTGATCAGCCAGAGTCCATCGGGAGGAGCCAGAGTCCTCCGTTTCCTGGCCGACACTGCCACGCCTGCATCAGTCATCATGTCCGGACCCACTCACTCCCCACACGAAGGTGTCCGTGAGGCCTGCGACCGCCTGCTGCAGATGCTGCTTCTTCACCTCCATAAGCTGGTCTATAACCGTTCTGATGGAGGGGAAGGTAGGGGTAGCCCCCATCATTCTGCTTCCTCCCAGGCCCAGAGGGTCATCCCCTTTCTGGACGAGCTACAGACGCATGTGGGTGAGCTCTGCGCGGAGACGCTGCGACTGGAAAGGAAGCGCCACCTATGGCTGCACCAGCTGTTGTGCCTGCTGTCTGTGTACGGAGGTCCTAGTGTGGCCACTGAGGCCCTCTGTCAACTGCTCACCCAAGCCCGTAACCCAGAGGAACTGGCCCTGGCCTGGCAGCTGCACACTCCACTCTCTGCCTGCCTGCCAGGCCTCATCCCTGCTGCCGTGACCCGCTGTGTGGCGCAGATTCACACTCACACCTTGGGCCCACGACAGCTCCGACAGCTGCTGCTCAACTTGGCCGCAGCTATTCAGAGTCAGGATGAGGAGAGGCGAGGAGCAGCAGGTACCCAGTCTTCCATGGCCATCCAGTTGGGTTCAGCAGTCTCTGGGCATCTCCACGACTTCTGCTTGCTCCTCCTCCATGGCGACCCTGCTGTATCCCATGCCACAATTCGCCTCTTGTCCTCCAGCCCCCTCCCTCGCACCGCTTCGCCAGCACGCCTTCTATTGCTCTCCCGTGCTGCTGTCACTTACTTCTTCCTGGCCCTGCGAAGGAGAGGGGAAGCGGGGAGAGATGGAGGGCAGGCGGGAGAGGCGGTGAGCTGTTCAGTCCTGCTCCTGTCCCGACTGGCAGCCTATTCTCCTCTTGCCCTCAAGTCAGTGCTTCAGCAGCTGGTGGAGGGAGCCCTGCACAAAGGCAACTCTGACCTATTTGGGGGGCAGATTGCAGACATGGCTGGTGATCCCCCAGTTTCTCCATCCATGTCCCCTGACCTGGGAGCCTCCCTGCTGGACATCAACTGTCGGTTTGGCAATACGGTCAACTTTTCTGGAAGTGTGTGGTCTGTCTTCCATGCTGGGGTGATTGGCAAGGGTCTGAAGGTCCGCAGTGCCAAACCAACCCCTGACCCAGCTCTGGTTATCCAGGTGAGTCATGTTGTTGTATGGCTTTAGTTGAATTGGATGAAAGTCTTAGTTATTTTCCTTTTATGCTTCTCTTAACCAATAACCAATGTTACCATCATTTGTTTCTATTTATTATTGTATTCGATGAGTCTCTCTAATACCAAAACAATTGTTTATCTGTCACTAGAATGTTCAGACCCTGCTGGCTGTGACAGTCCAGTGCTGCAGTTCTTCCGGTCTCAACGGCAGCATCAACGGTTCTCGACATACCCCACCCGACCCAGACGAGCCGTTGCCAATCAACGCAGAGGCAGCCAAGGTCATCGCAGTAACCTTGGTGGAAAACATCTGTCCAGATGTGGCCAATGGTGAATTGTCATGGCCACCGGAAGAGCATGCCCGTACCACGGTGGAACGGGATATCCACATCCGTCGCTGCTTTGAAGCCCACCCTGTCATCTTCCCCCTGCTCCACGTGGTAGCTGCTGGGCGCCCGGCTCTCTGCTACTGCTCAGCTGTACTCCGGGGACTCTTGGCCACGCTGCTGGCCCACTGGGAGGCCTCCCGGGAAGCTTCGGCCACAGACTCCCCGTGGCATCTCCAGGCCTCCTGCCTCCTAGTGTCCTGCATGGGAGAAGGACAGCTCCTGCCTCCTGTGCTGGGGAATGTACATGAGGCCTTTCCCTACCTCACACCGTTTGAGGTCAGGCTCCTCCTGCTGGCTGTGTGGGAGTATGTCAGGGGAAATGGACCCATGCCCCAGAAGTTTGTCTTCAGCTCGGAGAAGGGTCTGTTCTGTAGAGATTTTTCACGGGATGGGGATGTGGCAAGATATGTGTCTCCCATTCATAGTGTCCTGCATAAAAACATTGATCGACTGGGACACCTCTGCTGGCGGTTCCAACTCTGAGAGAGAGAGAGAAAGAGCGTGCGTGCGTGCTGGGAGAAAACTGAAGAGGATAGAAAAAATAAACACTAGGTCATACTGCACCAGGGCATATTGACATGGTGGACTTTTTGGTCTTACTTCATAACTGCGTAGGTAGGAAACAAGTTGATGTCACTAGTCACTACTAAGTTCCACACAAGTATAACTGTGTGTGTGTGTGTGTGTGTGCGTGTGCCTCTGTCTGTACATTTTGTACTATATTGTTAGACTTCATTCTTTTGAAATGAATGCTTTACAGAGGACAAAAATGAATGACACTTACTCTAATGCTGTGTATACACTAGCAGCAACAAAAGCTACAAAATGATCAACTACACTGTCACTTAAGTGTTGCTCAAGCCACACTGCACTAATGAAAAGGAAACCAAAGTTGTCCTTTAAACAGCACAGGGAACTGGTTAATGACAAGAATGTTTTTCTTCCATTCACACACCAGAGCAGGAATTGTGGTGAGAGTTGAATGGGAAATGGTGGAACAAAAACATGATTGATTGATGCTTCAATCAATGTGTCATTGGAATGCTGAAAAATGTTTTCTTTTTGGTAGCGTGTCAACCGGTCACGCGGCCGCACAGTGTGTGTTGTGTCAGGTGTATGTTTGTACCGGCTTCCATTGAAAATGGCTTGTATCCTGTTACTTTTAATCACTGCTATTGTAAACTCTGCATTAAGTACCACATGTAATATCTAGGTCAAGAAATGGAACTCTTAATTTGGTTACTGATGATCACTATTCTTAGATTTTCACCACGTTCCTGTTATTGACCCAGGTATCATTCAAAACATGCCTTGTCAAAAAAATAAAATGTTTTGTTCAATACTGTGTCATATCAGCGTTTAGGCGAATACATAACACACACATGAGTTTTGTCACTTTATATTACAAATGGTATGTAAATGTATCCATATCCATATTCCAAAATTATGATTCCTATCAACTATTCACGTACATGTATTTATTCTCCCTACTACTGCACTGGCTGTAATGTGGCTGGCTGTTATTATGTTACTCAATACTTTGAAAGCATCCAGTGCAGTGTACTCGATTCTGATTGAATCTGAGCTACAGCCTCCAGCTACAAGCTGACGTGTCCGAGCTTTAGAGGATAAAGATGTGTACAGCAACGAGATAGCCATTCTTTCCCCCGATTACACACAAACCAGAATTTATCTCGTACAATATATGAATATATGTGTCAGTCATACGCAAGTAATTTATACAGATGTTAAAATGAAATTAAAACATCCAGAAAGTCCGCCCAAAAATGGTGAAATGTGAAATAAACATTTTGATTAAATTGTATGGTGGGCGGGGGCATCTCGTTTCCTCAACCATCTTTGCTTCGTCGTGCGCGTCGGAAGTAGATCTACAAGCTCAACGAGGCGCCGCGGTGCCGCGCGCTGTGGGCTTGTAGGTCGGCTATTTATGCGCGCGCGGCTCCGTCGTACGACGAGCGGTAAAGTGAAACGAGGCGGAGCCGAACTTGAGCTCTATCAAGATGGCCGCCTTCACAGAGAGGTAAGACAGACAAAGCGATTCAGAATACTAGTAAATCATAAATGTACGACATTTGTTTGATATATTGACAGTGTGTTGTACGCCAGTCCATATATTACATTTGAGGCGAAATAAGATACGAAGCAAATCAGAGAAAACTAACCGGTGTGTATTTTAATAGCTGCTGGAATAAATCGACTCGTCAAACCGGGTATAGCCACAGATAGAATTAGAGGCTTGACAAGACGAGCCACACTGATCTGTCTGTGTGCCACTTAACACACATTAGCCAGGTTAGCATGCTAACTTTCTTTATTATTCTTATGAGCTAATGCGTGTTGTAGTGGTCCACCTGGACAGGAAGATAACATAATTAATAACACTATGTTGGTAATGGTGGTGTAAACTCTGCCGGGTATTGGTGTGTGCTGCTGATATCCAACGTTGGCTTACTATCTATCTAATCGTCAATTCATATTCTTGGCTTCATACCAAGTACATTAAATCTATTTGCTTTTATGAGAGGCTCTCGACGGAAAGTTAGTTCTATCCAGGATAGATGATGTATGTGTAATATAATGGGGCTTTGTATTAAACGTGTGTGGTTTTACGCAGGTTGCTAGATGTGGAAATTGAAAATAGCTTATTGCTGCTTATGACATTTTGTGAAGCTACCGTTCATCTGAGTAAACATGTCATGTACTACTCCCACACACACACACACACACACACACACAAAGAACAAAGTCCACATCATAGCTTGCTTGTATAGCTGGTCATGTTACAGTGGGCTGTTCTTCAAGTTCAACGGGCTGTCGGACACGGACGTGGCGTAATTCTTTCTGTGTGACTTGTTTGTAGGATGGCACCTGTCCTGCTCCTGCTGTCTGTGTGCCTCAGTGGGGCATGGGCAGTGGACCGTGGGAACTTCAAGACGTGCGACCAGAGTGCCTTCTGCAAGTGAGTTCCTCTGGTGGTGACAAATAAATGGCTACAATAGGCCTACTTGGCTTAAGTCACAGTTAACCTTGCGTCATCAGCCTGGTCTGTGTTCCAAAATCCCTGTGTGGAGTGGATGGTAATTTACGCCATGTTGTAGTCAGATTTGTAGTAATCAGGCAGGAAACCACAAGGATGAATAAGAAAATACCCATTCATAATACTGATTCCACCTTGAGGTTTCCTGCCTGCTGACTACAAATCATTGACTACAACGTGACATTTTACCATCCGCTCCAGACCAGTTCATACACATGAATGGGAATGCTGCCCAGCCTAAGTCGCAGGTGACCTGGCTTTCCCTATGACAAAATAAAAGTCTGTTGTTCAACAATGGTGACACCACTAATTACAAGCTTGTGTGAATCCACTTAGACGTCAGCGAGCGTTGAAGCCGGGCCATTCTCCATACAGAGCCCTGTTGGAGACCATGGAGCTGACCAACACTAGACTTACACTGCAGCTCATCAATGATAACAACAAGGTACACAAGCAACAACACATGCGTGTACACAGCTCGCTCATGCTTAAATTGTTATTTGTTTTGCATGATATGTTCATTCCAAAACATGTATAACATAATATTACAAGAAATATGTAACATAAGTCGTTATTCAACGTATTAACGTCTGTGTGCTGTCATGCCCATATCGGCACAGCTTCCGAGCTTAATTCAACCAATTGCCTGTGCTATAATAATAAATATTTCACTCACATTTTTTTTTCTTGTCTTGTTTTGGCACGGTGCGGCACCGTGGCAAACCCTGAAGCTCACAACATGCTACAGCATGATCCTATGCCTAGTATAGGTGGTGTAGCAAAACATTTCTCACAAATTTTGGAATAGAATTATGCTTTATTGTTGCGACACTGCCTGTCTTTGGGCGTTGCACATGCTGTAGGAGTCTCTCTAGGTCGTCCACAGACAAGCCCTCCCATCGGCGCTTCCAGTCATCCTGGTTCTCCATACATGTGGCCTGCCCGTTGGTGCTTTGCGCTCCTGCATCGTTCAGTACATCCACAACCACATAAGTTAATGTGGGACGTCCTCGTGACCGGTGCCTGTGGGTTGGTTCCCACAGCACTAGTTTGCTGGCTGCCAGCTCTGGGTGTCTTTAGCCTGCTAGTCTCCTGGCTACTATTTTCTGGCTCACCCTTGGCATTCCATCATGCAGATTCTTGTTGGTTACATGTGTACTCTTGCTGATAAGTACTGCATGTAGCATTCTGATGTATCACCCATCTAGAGACTTCTGCAGGGCTGGCTTCACTGTTATAGGTGTAAGAGACTCATTATTGCGCTGATACAGTATATAGACCTGGGAATTTGGTTAAATATTCTGGAAAAGTTCAATGGTAAATATGTTTGGGAACCCTGATTATGCATACTGAAGTGCTGTTACTAACATCTTTCTTAAAACTGTTTTGTCCACTAAACGGTAATCGGGTTGGCAATAAAGCCCCACTTTATTTGTTATATTCTTAACCGTTGAAGGCTTTGCAACCAAAACCGCCCTATTAAAGTAGCCTACAGTGCAGGATTCTGTTCTTTTTTTTTTTACATTGACCTGACCTCTTTTAGATTTCTTTCCTATGCACCTGTGACCAAGACACTTAAGGTGCACAATTTATTTTAGTTTTTTAACCTTGACCTTATCCTGCATCTTACACTCTACAAACCCGACAGGTGCGTCTGTTGCTGGAGCTCTACCGTCTCCAGGGCAACATGACACGGGTGAAGATTAACGAGCTGAAGCCCCTGAAGCCTCGCTACGAGGTCCCAGATGTGCTCATCCGGGAGCCGCCGACGGAGCCGTAAGTTTCCCTGGGCGTTAGTGGGGGAAGGGTAGAACATTGAGTGTGTGTCCGTATGCTTATTATTCTGTTATCTATGCTGTAATTCTATCATTTCTGAGGAGACATATATTCAACTATTTGACTACAGTTGGAAATCTAGCTAAGACGTCATACTCGGTGGCTAGGCTGTATTTTTGGCAGAGTTTTATAAAGCCTAAACCACACCAATGGGTCCAGACACGACAAATCCTCACAGGGGTGTGATGTCCTGTTGCATGGTGGCGCATGTCGACCCAAGTAATTCAATTTGTTCAATTCAATCGTTGCTTGCAACTAAATGTGTCTACTCGCAACCGTTTGGTTGCAAGGAGTTGCATGGCGACCCAATGGTGTGGTTTAGGCTTAAGTCAGGTGTTGAGGCATTTTATTTTAAGTCTTTCATGTGCATGACGATCACTGTCCAAGTGTCCATGATCTCACTTCCAACTGAACTTCCTCCACACTGTCACCTTATCCTTTTCTCCTCCCCTCCATTGCTCCCTCAGCCTGTCTCTCATATCTAAGGATGAGAACGGAGTGGTTCTGTCCCTAGGGTCGGAGTCCCAGAGGGTCATCGTCAGTGCCCGGCCCTTCCGATTGGACATCATGGAAGGCAGCGATGTGCTGATGTCGCTAAACTCCCGTGGCCTGCTGGCCTTTGAGCACCTGAGGATGCGCAAGGACACGTGAGAGACCATACACGCACAAACACATACACACCTCTCTTGACCAGCCCTTTCTCTTAAACCCACATCCTCACAAAGTGGATGTTTCTCTTTTTGTTCCCATAAAAGTGTTTTATTATTTTGGTATTGTCTCTGACTCGTTGTTCTGTCCTCTTCTCCTATCATCCTAGTTTCTCCTATAAAGTAACTAGCACAGTGGCTAGTGTGTGGGATAATATCAAGAGTGTATTCACTAGGTAAAGATCCTTAAGCTTTGTAAGTGTGTATTCTGTTTTTTTGTGCTAATGCTGCCTGTAGTAATCTAGGAACGGGCACTCGGGTGGAGCAGGGTTCCTGCCCTCCACTGAGGAGACTAGGGGTTCAAATCCTCCACGGTGCATCTGGCTTTGCTGGGCGTCCCAATGAACACAATTGGCCATGTTCGAATGTAGTAAGACAGGTGGGGAGGGCGATCTGTCTCTGCACTAGCAGAGTGTCTTGTGAAAAGAAGGGGCGTGACGTGTATGGGAGGAGAGGAGACGCGCGCTCGCCTGTGTCCTCACTAACAAACCAAGTAGTAAGCGACAAAGCACTACAGTAGGGGAATTGACACAGGTGACTACATTTAGGGGAAATAATTAAATAACAAATATAGGAGCTTATTGAGGATCTTGAGTGTCCTTACTGTATGTGACAAAGCGAGAGGGCAGTCTATGACCCAGAATTGTATTAAAAGCAGGTAAAAATGTATATCTCAAGCGGTATATTCATATTTTAGGGGCATAACTTATAAGTGATTGTATCTTAGAAAAGATACAATCCCTCCCCACCATATTTAAAAAAATAAAATTATTAGCATGAAAAAACAATGAATGAGCACCCTGAAGGAGGTGTGGGCCCATAAATGATTTTCACCGTTATGTCTTTGTTCTGTCACATCAATGTAACTGAATCACACAACGTTTCACTGTAGCATGTCATTCTAGTAGCTTTCCTATAACAAATGGCTCTGGTGGTTTATTTGCATGATTGATCAAGCTTCACAAACATTTTAACAGGCTTGCTTGAGTTAAAGTTGAAAGTCCCTCTTGCCGACTTACACTTGTTATGATGGCTGAAAATGCTGAAGATAATTATAATAGACTAGTTACATGCAGTATTCCTGATGGCAACGGCCCTTTTATACCCTGCTGTATGTTAAATCCCTATAGTAGAGTTGGTTCTTTTAAGCAGCCTTGTGAGTGTTGGATCTTGCAATCTCTAGAGTTGCAGTCCCACGGTGCCCTGCTTGGAATAGCCACAATGGTAGGATGTGTGTTCCCTTTGTCATTAGAGTGAAATTGTATAGGACTTTTCTTAACTAGTTGGTAGTAGTCTGTGTAGATCAGTTAGTCTGTTTTCGTTCCCTGCTTCCTTTTTATATGATCTATTCTCTACACACTTAAAAATATGTCCAACATGCGCCTTAATGACACTCTCTCGCTCTCTCTCTCTGCCCGTCTTTCCCACCTTACCGCTGTTTCCATTCGATCCTCCAATGCACAGTCAAGCAGAGCCTGAGGCTGAGAAGAAAGAGGAGGCTGATCCAGAAAACCAGGCCGAGGAGGAGGTAAGAAACTGTACATTGAAACCGAAACCTACAATATCCCTGTCTCAATAACCCTTTTCAATACAATATTCTTTAACATGCGTGTCTCTCTCCCCTGCTCTTAAAACATTGTTAACCTTCTGTGTACCAGGCACTGAACACAGAAGAAGAGAAATCAGAAGACGGAATGTGGGAGGAAACATTTAAGTCGCACTCAGACGGCAAACCCAATGGTACTTCTCCAAATTCCATGTTTCTTTCTTTGACCTCTGGTTGGTTGGTACTTATATTAACAGTATAGAGACGTGCGCCTGAAATTCCACACCCACAATTGAGACAGCTTGTGGTAAAGAAGAACGGTGTACTGCAGGCCTTTAATTTGCCACTTGAATGGGATTATAGTTTCAGGAGTGACACATCCTGACATTTTCAACTGGTGAAATCTCCAGGTTATTAATCCAAACGAATAACAAATGTATACACTTTTTTCTAAATACAATGATTTGCATAAATGTATAACTGGGCTTTTAGCAGCTATGTTTCTATTGCCTGATTGGTTGTGCTCTCTCTACAGGACCCTCGTAACATAGCTGCTAAAAGCCCAGTTATACATTTATGCAAATCATTGTAT